>JAQGAP010000218.1:0-50534 GCA_034697805.1 Orchesella bifasciata
ATAAAATTTTGACAGAGGAAGTTTTGAGGGTTCGCTAGAGGAAGATTTTGAGGCTGAAGAAGATTCTGCAGGCCCGCCAACAAGCAAACCTTTTTCTGCAAATTTCACAAACGAATGGTTTCTCTCTAGTGTGGGTACGTAAGTGATGAGTTACGTTAGTTTTGTGGCGGAATCACCTTCCACAAACGTGTCATTTGTGAGACTTTTTCCCAGTATGGCTTTGCATGTGATAGTTAAGTGACTGGGCTTATGCTAACGTTTCCAAACACACAACGCACTTAAATTTTGACACTTCTTTCAAATGCAAGACTTTGATATGGGTTATTAATTACCATCCTTGTTTAAATTTTTGGTTACAGTGTTCACAACCAAACGGTTTCTCACCCGTCTGAATTCTTTCGTGCCTTTTCAAGTGGGAAGGTAGGGTAAACTTCTTTCCACACGTTTTACACTCAAATTTCCTCTGTTTGTGAGTTATTGCATGTTGGTTAAGGTTTCTTTGTTTCGCGAATGTGTTGGAGCACACTTGGCAATTGTATGCCTGGATTGTTTTGTCCGCAAGTTTATGGGTGAAAGAGTTAAATTTCTCGTTCACAACCTGAGGACGGTTCATTTTGAGTTTGGTTGTTTTTGTTGGTGGTTGCATTTGCCTACTTTGTTTCGAATAAGCCTCACATGCAATTAGTTACATATGATTACAATTCATAAAGTAGTTAGTTACATAATACATAATAGTGAGTTTAGTAAGTTACATAAGTAATCTGAGCGTTGCGAACCTTTTTATGCAGACTGTGCACTTGCAAGCTTTCTCCCGTGTCGCATGTATTTGCTTGTGTCTTTTAGTACTAACTTTTTCAGCAAACTCAGCTCCGCAAATCCGGCAGCTAAATGGTTTCTCCCTGGTATGTCGATGAACGTGTTGTTTGAGATCGTGAAGAAAGTGGAAATGTTTGTCACAGATTATGCATGTGTGCACAACCTCCGTTCCGTGAATCAAGAATTTATGATAACTAAGACTCTTTGAGTGAAAAATTCTTAAAGCCATTGCGAGCACTTGTGTTACTTTTCTCCCAAATTGGTTTGAATGTGATTTGGAAGTCCGTCCCCACGAGCAAGCCTTTTTCTGCAAATTTCACAAACAAATGGTTTCTCACCAATGTGGGTCCGTAAATGCGTGGTAAGGACATTTTGCTGGCGGAATCGTTTTCCGCAAACGTAACACTGGTGACAGTTTTCGTTACATGTTACTCGAAACTAGTACTTTATTTTTACATGGTGCTCCGGTTTGGATCGTTCTCACAGATAATATTTGAGAAAATAACTGTGCTTTGAATGAAAATATTTGGAAAACCTTTATTTAAATTTACGTAGGAACGACAGTACGTATTATTATCACATATTTTTAATTGACTGAAACGTCTTTTACTAACGAAATAGCCACAATAATCGAAATCATGACTTACTTATTGACTTATGTTTAAAGTATTACATTTTACAAATTAATTTATTAAATGATTACTGTTTCAACTATAGAAAATATAACTGGCAAAATATTTTAATACCTAAACTAAACTTTTAACCTGACTCAAAAAACGCATGCTACCGTTACATGTTACATCTTAAACCGCCGTATAAACATCAGCTCAAAGAAATCTCAAACTCATGCTTTATACATATTTACCAATTCTGGTTCACATTTTTTGGAATAACCAGCCATCACAAATTACTCATTGTGGTATATTCAACTTAAGACTCCTCCCCATCAGACTCAGCATCCCCACTGTTAGCTTGTGCTTCGTCACCATCTGCGAGTTCCTCATCACTATCTATGTTTTCGCTGTGGGAATTTGCTGGATTATAAAAAATCATCCCTTTAACTGGTCGGTTCTGCTCGTTTTCTCTCAAATATCCGTCGTATTTGAGAGTGTCTAGTGCCTCTGATCTGTTGCAATTAAAAACAAATTTTATGAATTTCCAAACCCTAAGTGCACATAATGGTGCATAAATATAGATATCTTTTTACCTTGGAGCTATAAACGTTTCAGCAATGTTGACAAATATGTTGACCAGGCTAACCTCTTGAAGAATGGTTTCAAGAACCTTAACTATTTCATCTCTCACAACTTTTTTGCTAAAATTTCTCCTGAACTTTTCCGCGCTTATTAACCGAGCGTGTTTGGTTTTTTTCCATTTTTTTGCTGTGAAATGATGGACCCAGACAGAGGCTTTGCAGCGCAATAAGTAGTTTGCAAGTCTCTCAACGTTAGCTGTAGTTTTACCAAAAGGTAACATTTTTTCGGCCTCCTTCTTAACCACTATTCGAAGCATTTTTATCTCTGCTTCATCCAGTTTCATTTCTTCTTCTTCGACTTGCTCGTTCTGTGTACTGCCTCGCCCGTTTACATTTTCCTCCTCGTGTCCCATTGTAGCCCCTGCTTCATCATCATCGTCGCAAGAAGTTTCTTGAAGATCAGCCAATTGGGACTTTAAATTTTCTATCGTAGCAGTTGAATTAGCTGCTTCGTTTTCCGCAAATTGAAGCCTTCTTTTTAGGCGAAGCATATTATCTTTTAAAATTTTCTTTTCCTCTTCAGAGCGGCGACGAGATGCTCGTAAGTCAGTAGTTTGGCGTTGTAATTCCTCACGGACTTTTTCCAGTGCAGTCTCGGCAGTTCTGGATCTTTCTTCGGCGGCTTCAAGATCCCTTTCTAACGCCAACCCATGTTGTTGTGCCGCCGTCAAATCGGTTTGACATTGCTCCCGTTGTCTTGTAACTTCCTCATTTTGCCTTCGAAGGGTGTGAATCTCTGCTTTCATAACTGGCAAAAGCTTCACATCTTCTCGGAGAGCCAGTGTCTCTAGAGTAAGATTTAATCTTTCAGTTGCCCGTAATTGGTTTTCTTGCTCCCGAGCCCCACGATTTGGAACTACGGAGCTACCAGCGGCCAACGGAATTCTGGACATAGATCTTGTTTGAATAGTTCGGACTTCCGGAGTCAAAGACGTTTGGGTTTGGGCAGACAAAGCAACTGGCACTTCGAGAGAAGTTGTAGGGCGTTGAGTAGAAGCGGATCTCTAAAATCAAGAATCAACCAACTCCATTTAGAGCACAATTGAGAAGCTCCAACAGCCATATGAAAGTCAATTTTATTCTATCTCAATTTAATATTCACAATTTAAACCAAATAACGTTTTTGAACGGTAGTTACGCATTTTGTTTAAACTAATTTGAGACATTTATGAGGGACACACGAGCAATGAAAATAAAATCATAACAAAATAAAGCCACATCTGAAATCATTTTCAAGCGTGAAATTCATAACATACATATGTGTACATATTTACCTGCTGCTTTTGGAGTGCAAGTCCGATTGTTTTTGCATCTCTTGCAAACCTAGAAAAACACGCAAAAATTAAGTTTTACTTGATATTTTAGTACTAGAAACTATTTCTTATTTAAAAAGCATCGAAATAAATGTAAGTATTACGGTAGTTTATTTGGTTTCTGCTTACTTTAAAGTTAGCTGTGTGTCCTTCCTACATGTTGCCAGAAGGGAAACGTGACACATCACAACTATGCTTGCGTTTCCGCTCAAGATGTCCTGTAGATAAAGCGTTAGCTTGCTTTCGCGAAAACTCACGTGGCTTCGAGTTGCAATTGATGAGCTCTTCGAAGTGCCTTGTCGTGGTTGGTGCTCACGACGAACATCAACTGAGTATTCAGCCAGTTCTTTAAAAACTTTAGAGAGAGTAAACAAAGATTGCTTTTCCTTGCATCGCTCCACTCCTGCCCCCTTTTTTCCAGACAAAAGTGCCTGGAAAAACAACAATAAATGATTTCAGTGACACGTATTCTATATTTAAGTATTTTACTTTGATCCCAAGTGAATATGATTATTGAATATGAATTATATAGTAACAAAAGTTTATATAAAGTAGGCCCTACTTTTAGTTCCTCCGGTGTTTCCGACCCTGCTAAATCGACAAAGTGCAAAATTGACGTCCCTTCTCTATCTTGACCAGAATTTTGTGAGGTTGCGTTTGGGATTCGTTCATTGCTTTGAATAGTCACACGAATTATTACGTGTGACCTGGAGCTCAAACTTGCCGAAGAAGTTGCTTTCTTTCTGTAGTTTTGAATGAACTCAAGCTTTTTGATCCATTGCGCATTATTGCTGACGTCTTCTCCCACTAGTGGCAACTGGTATGGAAAAATCCCGTCCGTGCGGAAAGATTTTCCAGTGGCCAAATCAAACACTACCTCATTATAGATTTCTAGCATTTCAAACCTGAAACGTTGCAAGGAAAGTTCACTTATGAACTATTTTTGTTGTCTAAAGAGTTTATACAATTAAAATGGCGATATACTATAGTTCTTGTGTATCTTGCGTATGTTTTGCAAACTCACTTAATCGAGAATTGCCGTGATTGATCCGCCTCTACTCGTTCGAATATTTGCTCACCGGCAAAATGGAGCAAGCCTTTTTCACCGCTTTGGCCGTGCATGGTAAATGTCTTTCCTGGGGAGTGAATAATTATGCAATTTCAACAGTTGAAATATTTACGTATGTAATGAATCTTACTCTTTCAAAATGTGAAATTTACCGCTGCCTTTTTGCCCCTTTGATATAACCAAGCCATTGAAACCATTCATTGCGTTTTGTATGAGTTGAGAAACGGCGTTATCATAAACTTCTTTAGTTGTACTTTGGGGGTTGAATAAGTGGTCAAACTTTGTGGGTTCAAATTCCAATTGGGAGGGTCCCGGAATCGTAAGCTTCAGCTGCCGGTCTTTGATTGTCCAAATTACTGTTAAAATATGTTGTGAAATTAGTTTTTAAATACCTTTTTGCAGTGGGCTGAAAGAAGTTGTTACTAGTGACTATGAAAGTAGTATCTCAGACTATTTAACTTAATATTTTCGTTCAACAGATTTTTAAAACAATGCTCTGTCATTTGAAACCAAACGACTTTATTTCTTACCATCCTCTTGTTTTTCACCTTCTGTCAACGGACGTGGTCGTAGTACTACTTGCACCGTCCTCATCGTTGAAGTTCCGGCACTAGCCATGGCAATTACTTTCGCTTTTCAGGATGTGTCCAAACCCAACTGAAGAGAGAAACAAACGGAATTCCGTTAGTGAAAACTTTCAGTACAGAGCAATTGAAAGAAAAGCCATCGAATATAGGTTTTGTCATGAGCGCAGGTTTTATTCATTTGCATTCCAACAGCCTGATTACTTAACACGATTTGGTCAACATGTGTATTTCTAAAAAACTTGCAAAATTTTGCATCGGGGCAATATGAACACTTCGAAAAACTGAGACAAGAAAAAACAACCTGCTGCAAAGGTCTGGATCTGAAAAACCAATCCCATATAAAAAAGCAGCAGCGAACGAATACCATCGACTTTGGCAAATATGCTTGTCTGTGAGAACCCGGAAATGAAGAATCTCAGGTCAATGTACTCTAGAATCAGAGGAGCATAGCGGTACAAAATGACTACACAAACATAGCATTATAACAGTTTTTCACTCATGTGAGATCTGCTGAATGAACAATAGAGCGTTTCCACACATATCACAGACGAATGGTTTTTCACCAGTGTGAGTGCGACGTTTACCGCGGACTAATTGTGTCAGTTGTTTATAAAATTGTCCAGTTTGGAAAAGGTTTACGCATTGTTAATTAACTTGTTGGAAATTATAAAAGATGGATTTAAAAGAAACCAAGCTCAAGACATTCAGGACATCATCCCCAGATAATGGAATAACTTCCACTGTTAGAAGTTTTCATAAGCCGTCTAATATTCCTACTTCCCCACAGACGACAAACTATATGACTTTAGTTAACTATATGTCTAATGTGCGTATCCTTACTCCCATAATTTTCAATATAAAGGTTTCTCTCTCCTGTGTGATCTGCTGAATAAACTGAATGAACCCAAAAGCGTTTCCGCATATATCACATACCAATGGCTTTTCTCCAGTTTGAGTGCGCCGTCCACCACAGATTACGCACATGTTGCTCATTTATGTCACTTTGAATTATAAAAACTGAAGCAATCAAAAAACGGTCACATTCGTAATCATAATCGTATTTACAGCCGGCACTATTATAATTCCTGAAGTGAAAAATTATTGCTATCAACGAACTTGGAGTTGCTGTTTTCGCAAGATTTCATTTGAATGGTTTCTCTCCAGCGTGAGCCCATACACGAGCTTTGAGATTTGAGGATAAATATTTTGCCCACAAAATTTGCATTGTTAAAAATTCCCATCTAAAATTCGGCTTACATTTTTTAAATTCATGTAATACGTTTCAAGCTGCAAGTTACAAGCTAAACGTTAGTTACTCGTATAAACATTACGACTTAAACCGAGAATTCAAATAGTTCCCCGCAGCTAAATCCTATTTTTCAAATCAACCCTGATTACAGTCTGACATCTGTCTTTAATGCCACGTTTACACAATACGAGCGATAACTGCAGCAATTAAATACGAAATGTATTACATGTGCTGTGACAATTGTCACATATGTTGGCAGAGGGGGCATTGTGACATTTGTCACATACGTTGGTACAGTACGGGTGAATTGACATATGTTGGTCAATAACAGTGTTATAAGAAAAAATTCGAAACTTTTCATTAGCTCATTAGACATAACCCTTGATTTTATGAGGGTATTGAAAATTTCAAGCTTGTAGGACAAAAAAAACAAAAAAGTTTTCATATCTGAATCTGATTTGGTGTGACAATTGTCACAATAGTCACATACGTTGGTACCTTAAGGGTAATAGAACAAACGAGGTACGACTCCTCTTCAAAATCCAAATGGGAAGAAGGATGAGTGTACGAATTGTGACAAATGTGGCAAAGCTATGCACTGTGACAATTTGTAAACTCGGAGGAGGAAAATATTTTTAATATTTTGGCTCATGTCCTACCTTTGCATTTTAGGTGAGCAACCTGCACACAATCTCCAGAAATCAAAATTTCCGTTGAATTTCGGCAAATGTTGCAGGGCAAAATCACGTCAGAAATGCCCAAAAGTGAAAGAGAAAATACCTTCAACATTCAAGCCAAACCAGCCTCATCGCTTCGTCAACTGGAGCAAAAACAGAACTTAAATAACGTAAGATATGTACACATAACCACGCACATTTGATGCAAACGGTCACTCCCTCATCCACAACAATAGATTTGGACGAACTCCCAGTTGCATTTTTTTCGCATACACTGCGGACGGCTGGTTTTTCTCCATGAAAATAGAAACTTGACAGTTTTAGTTCAATGTCTTGAAAAAAATCCCATATAAAAAGGCAACAGCGAACGTATTACCCTCGACATTGGCAAATATGCTAGATATTGTGAGTGAAACAAAACACGGATATATAGTGCGGAAATTCAGCATCTAAGGTCAATGTGCTCTAGAATCTGAGGAGCGTAGCAGTACAAAAAGTGTACACAAACATAGCATTATAACGGTTCCTCTCCCGTGTGAGATCTGCTGAAATAACTACCACCAAATGTGTTTCCACACACAAGACAGACGAATGGTTTTTCTCCAGTGTGAGTGCGACGTCTACCGCGGATTATGCACGTGCAGCTCATTTATGTCACTTGTTTATAAAATTGTCCCGTTTGGAAAAGTTTATGGATTGTTAATTAACATGTTGAAAATTATAACAGATGGGTTTTTAAAAAACTAAGCTCAGGACATTCAGGACATCACTTCCGGTAAATGGAATAACTTTCACTGGTAAAAATGTTCATAAGCTGTCTAATATTCCTAATTTCCCACTGAAGTGAAACAAAATGAAAAAAGAATTGATCACTCGCAGGATTTGCGATAAGCAATACCCACAGAACGCCATTTCGTACACTCACTTCAGTTATTTGTGAAAAGTGTGGCAAACCTGGGGCAATATGACCACGCAGGTAGGATTACTTCAAACAGTGACGTTTGCAACAAGAGATAGCAACCTGTGAACAGGCTTTGGAAACATATATTAGCTAGAAATCCCTTTTCAGAAAAAATGAATTCTTGCATTTATTGTTTGGAAACTATTTTCAAGTTCTACCTTACTCGACTCGGGAATAGCCACTAGTATAATTATTCAAAAATGTCATCAAACTTCACTATGAAGTAGCTTCATGATTCTAAAATAATTCAAACCGACCAACATTCTAGAGCGCAAACACAAAAGTGACCGCAGTGGGTAGTGTATTTAAAAGAAATTGCAACTAAGTCAGGTGCTGAAAGTGCGGAATGACACAAGCCAACCTCGGACAAAAAGCCTCTATCAGGAAACCAAGCACAAAAATTGGAAGTGATGTGGAACCTGTGTAACACTAAATAAACAAAAATGAGTTACAATAGCTGCCAGATCGGGAAATGATTTACGCAAACCGTACATTAAAAGGGTTTCTCTTCCGTGTGAGTACTGTAGTGAATGAGCACGAGAAAATTTTAAATGGTTTTTCCTTCCCGTGTGACCGCAGATACCGACAAACGAATTATATATTTGAAACCATGCTAACAAATTGTGTCAACTCGTCATTCATTTACGTATTTAAATAAACCATCAAGTCAAGAAATAATGGAAGAGAGAAATGTTGACCGAGCTTCTGTGGAACCATTCGCATCACTTGATACGACAAATGCCCGACGTCGGTAACGACAGTTTGTAAAATGGCAAGTCATAAAATTTAAAGTGATATTAAACAAAATAGTTCGAAAGCATTCGTCATTTGCGATGGGACAAAATCATAATCATCATGGCAAAGTTAAAGCATCAAACTACTGCGTGCGTGAAGCAAAAGCAGAGGAGAAATTGTTGTATGATTTGATATGACGAGGCAACGACCGTTAAAAAAAATTAGCCGTACATCAGCCAAACCTCTGTACAAACCCTCAAAACAGTCGCTGCCAAAAACATTGCCGAGAATAAGATTTTGCGTGGCATGAAAGCGTAGAAGAAAAGCAAATAATTTTGCGCAAGAATCAGGGTTGCTTATTATATCTTTTGAAAGTTTTTTTCTCTCGTACTCTGTACATATTACATTGGAAACTGTCTATTATCTGCTAAATAAGCTCTCAAGTTTTAGTTTAAAATTTCATGATTTTACTTGGGTAATAATCAATACCTATGTACTAAATTGCTGCTGCGTTCTTTTCCAAATGAAATCACGTATTTTTTCTATTTTTAAGAGGCATAAGCAACCTTGATCAAGAAATCATACATGCGAGAAAAGTATTTGCAGTTTACCTGATGTTATGCGCTGAAGATATCTCAATGGAAGGTCACAACTTTTATGGGAAAGTAGAGTAGTTTAAGAAGTGAATCGAAGAAAGTGAACAAAAGCGACGGATTGATGAGAGTGAGATGAATCGATGGAGCAGAGAGGTGTTATTTGGTGCTATTTGATTGCCGGGGGATGTGACACTAAGTATTCCAATCAAAAATTTTGTCGGAGAAACTAGCTCATGAAGACGAGATTCTCTCGGAACGCTCAAATGGCGGTTCCTGGAGAATTGTTCACTTACCTGGTCAATCAATGAGCAATGTGAGATGTACACAAACGATTCGCATGAACACCACCGTTTTTGTATCTCAAATTAGTTCAAGTTCAATAGCAATGCTTTCTCTGGAACTACACGGCGAAATTTCACTGTTTTTCTCAAACACACCTATCACAGAACGAATAATCCGGAGTTATTCTAAAACTGCTGAATGACTTCAAAACTATCTGAAGGTGTGGAGCAGTAAGTCTGGAACTAAATATCCAGAGATATCCTTCAGAGATCGGGAGAAAACCTTTAAACTCAATGTCAGAAAGAGAAATGGTTCAAGGGCTGGAGAGATTTGGTATAAAAACTTATAGTCAGATCAGGGACCGTCACTTGTCGCACAAAATCTCAACAAAATGTTATGGGAGCCGTACAATAATACGTTTCAACAATATTCATAGAACTACTCACACTTCACAGTTCTATAAAATCCAAAAATATCTCATATTTCCTCTTATTCACATTGGAAGCTACGCAATAACACCTTACGCTGCAATTTGTGTCAGTTTTATTCTTCAACTATCATATCAATGGCATAAGTCCTAAAACGATTGCAAACCACGAATGGAGTGAAGCGAATCTCAAAAAATAATCAAAAAATGTTGATTGCTCACACACAATGACTGAACAAAAAATTATAGAACTGTGATCGGTTTGCTGAAGATCCCACCAAATACACTTATACAACTAGAGAAGAGTGACAGTGAAATAGTCATGAGATGCACGACGCACTAAAAATGCCTTCATGTAAAAACGTCGTGGATATGAGATGACTGAATGGAAATTCAATTGTCTATGATGGTCTATGGTGGATGAAGATTGTTTGTCCACTTTTTCTCTAGATTGTATCCTCCGAAGAACTGATAGACAAGTGATTTTGGAGAAACCTTCAGTGGTTTGTGGATGCGGAATTTCGGAAAAACTTATAGCTTGTTTTCAATCAGTAGTCACTTCTGAATAACTCAGTGGAAAGTCTGCTACCGTCACCATTTACGCACAGACTGAGTTAATTGCGAATAACGAGCACTATAAATTGCATCCAAAAAATATCAAACTGCAAAATGTTCAACCACCAAAACTTTTTTACTCACTTTTTTCCCTTCTCCTTCAATTTTCACTAAACTTTAATAAGGTTCAAAATAGTTCTTTTTTAGATTATAGTTTTTCAATTGTTTGGTATGACGAATATCAAAAAAATCACCTGTACGATTGGTTTTTATGCAGCGACTGGTTGAGTTCTTTACCATAACTAATGAAAGAAGCACTTGGCTGCAGGTAATGCGCATACATGCAGACTATATCATTCAGGTACTTTTTCTGTTTATGGGACTGGCAGTGGTTTATAGCTCTTGGCATGACGGACATACGGGACGGAATGTATAAAAGAGGAAACGACGAGGGAAAATGAAAGAGGGAAAAATCGCAGGTCTGTTCAGGTACAGCAGAAGAGCAATAATGTTGCTTTGTTCAAGTTTTTAAAGTATATACCTTTACGAGTGCCCTTATATAAAGCTGGAAGTATCAACTTCTTTGTACCCTGCCTTCAATTTTCATGTAATTAGTCATATCGATGAAAAACCACATATATGTCTACCAGATAATGCATTGACGGTGCTTTGTTTCATTTTGAAACAAGTATGGGTAGGAAATGAAAATCTGCGGTAATTACCAGATAGTAAAAGGATAATTTATTATAGTGAAATGATTTGGAAACATTTGGGCTCGACGAAAAACCTGATCTATGTTCCGAGTGTAGAAAACGGTCCAGTTCATAGCGAAGACTTCATAAGCTTGTATTCCGTAATTGCAAAAGCACCTTGCAGTCCGAATGGAAACGGCTATAGTGTCCGTCCGAAGTAACAGCTCACGTTGGCTTTGTTCACCTCAAAAACGGGTAATCATGTCAACATTTTCTGGGTCCCATTTGCTTAAACTCCATTTTGATATGAGTACATGTCAATTTATTATGTTGCATAAAATCAAGAGAGCACACTGCCATGAATTCAAGTTGGGTTGGCCAAACGTTTCTTACCCGAATTATTTGACGAGCATTTAAAGGCGTAATTGTTTACCCATTTTCATATCACTTACTCCGTTGTTTTTGCTCTAATTATTAGTGAAACTGGTTGGTCCCAAATCGTTACTGGTTTTATTGTATAACCTATGATATAAAAAGGACCTAAATAAATGGGCTTGTTTTATAAACGTTTTACTTTTCTTGGATTGGTTTTCTATTCTGAGGAGCGTAGCGGTACAAAAAATTTTACACAAACATAGCATTTCCGCACACATCACAGACGAATGGTTTTTCGCCAGTGTGAGTGCGACGTCTACCGTGGACTATACATGTTGCTCATTTGAGTGTCACTTTTTTATAAAATTGTTCAGTTTGGAAAAAGTTTACACATTGTAAATTAACTTGTTGGAAATAAACTTTGATATATGATCTGCGTTTTAGCGATAAACCATTACAAGGTTTTTATATTCCTATTTGATTGGATTTTCTAACACCTAAATACAATCTTATTATTTGCTTTCTAAATGATCTACCGCGTACTGATTGTTCCTGTTCAAAGGGTTTTTTCAAAAAGACAGAATAAAATTCCAATTATTTGAGTAGTTAGCTGTTAAAGACAATTAAATTGTGGTCATGATGGCGTAATTACTTTGAAATAATTCTGCTGCTCCGAAATAGAAAACCTTTTCACGCAGATTACACATTGGAACGTTTTCTCATTCTGGATATGTGTTTGCTTGTGTACGTTTGCTTGGTTTTTTTGGAAAAACTCTGCCCCGCAAATTCGGCAGGTAAATGGTTTCTCCCTAGTATATAGATGGACATATTGTTTCAGCCAATCAAAAAATGGGAAGCTTTTGTCACAAATTACGCGTGCTTGTAACAACCTTGTCCCGTGGATTGATTGTTTGTAAACCTGGAGGCCAGTGTTGGAAAAAAATTCCTTTAGGCAAACAGGACATTTGAAGTATGTATCTCCCAAGTGAAGTGGACCCGAATGTGGTTTGAAAGATGACTATCTCGTGAAAATCCGTTGCTGCAAATTCCAGAAACCAATGGCTTCTCACCAGTAGTATGGGCACGTAAATGATCGGTTACGCACTTTGTTGACGGAATAGCTGTTTGCAAACTCGACACTGGAAAGGCTTTTCGACAGTGTGAATACGCATGTGAACATTAAATGAATAAGCTGATTGTAATGTCTTAATGACACAACGCACTTCAATTTTGTCAAGTCCTTCAAATGTATAGCATTAATGTGTCTATTTAAGTTCGAGTTGAATTTAAATATTTGGTCAGTGTTCGCAACAAAATGGAATTTCCCCTTTGTGAGTTCGCATATGAGAATCTAAAGAAAACTTTCAGGCAAACTTCTTGTCACAAACGCCTTTCTCCAGAATGAATAAGCCTACGCTGAGTCAAATTTCCTTTGTCGGAAAACGATTTTGGGCACAAACCACATTTAAAGGGTTTCTCACCAGTGTGAACCCTTTCGTGTTTTTTAAGTTGTTTCCAAATTTTTTGTACTCAAACGTTTTTTCCTGGTATGTTACCGTATGTTGGTTAAGAATTGTTCGGGTTGCGAATGTTTTGAAGTTCACTTGGCAATTGTAATTGTAAGTTTTATGAGCCGATAAAGAAGCTGGAAGTTGTTGTCACAAAGTACGCATATGTACAACAACCCCGTTCCATGAACTTATTTTTTATAAAAAACTGGAGACTAGTATTAGAAAAAAATTCCTTCAGACAAACGGGACAATTAAAGTGTTTTTCTCCTAAGTGAAGGAGGATGTGGTTTGACAGCTCGTCTTCACTTGCAACCCCTTTTCCGCAAAATTGACAAAGGAATGGTTTCTCACCAGTGTGGGTACGCAAATGTTTGGTTACGGTACTTTGGTCTCGGAATCGCCTTTTGTAAACGTGGCACCGGTGTAGCTTTTCCCCAGTCTAAATATGCATGTGGTAATTAAGTGACCGGGCTGACTTCAAAGTTTTTAAATAGACGACGCATTTAAAATTTTTCACTTCCCTCAAATGTACAGTTTTGACATGGGTTTGTAGAGTTACACTGATCACATCTATTATAATTTAGGTGGTAACTGGGAAGAACTGGAAAATTATAACAAAAAGGCACAAACTCTCCTGCACAAAGGTTACAGGATGCAGGGGACATGGGGAGGGTACCGGTTTCTCATTTTAGCGACTATGCGAACATTGTTGATGAACAATGATTGAACATCATTGGAATTTGGAGTGTTTGTATTGTTTTGGCATTTCTGTAAGATGTATATTCCTCTCATGTATAAACTTCATTGGTAGGCTTTTCCCAAGTCTGGTCGTGCTTATGCAATATTTTAATACATTTTATTAAACACATTTAAAGACAGAACTAGCATTTATTCATTTACTTAAAGCAACCCAGGTAAGAAATGATCATAAACATTCCAAAAGAATGAGAAGATTTTTTAATCTCAAGTCACCCCCTCCCCATTTTACAAAGTTGGCATAAAACTTTATATTTAATCGCATTTTAGGTGCTCATGCTTTATTTTAAAAAAATTATTATTAAGCATGCTCATTTACAAAGGACTACTTATTGTGTGTTGATGAGCTCGAAGGAGACGTTTGGTTTACATTTGCACTTCTCATCTTTTCAGCATTTTGCATTGCTTCTTTAGAACGTGCTGATCGCATCTCTTGGAGTGTGCCGTCGAAGTGTTTCTTCCACTCCAACTGGGCTATCAATATTTCTTTCTTCTTGGGATCCTTCTCCGTCTCTATCTGTACCTCCACATCTTCCTTGCGCATCAGAAACAAATCTTCCGCATGCTTTATGCTCAAAACCCACCATGGATGTTTCCTTTTCTTTGGTTGTCTATACTTTCTGGTCATCCTTTGAATTACGTCCTTTACGGTGGGATGTCTAGGAACGACATACCCTGTAAAATCCGCCTAAAAGCAAAATAGTGTTGCAATGAATGAGGTTGGACTATATATGTTTCTGTTCTTAGCTAATGGGGGTTTTTATTGCAACTATTACCTGCAATGCCTGGAACGTGCAGGGTGACGGGGAGGAGGAAGAGACCGGAGCCATTCAGAAATTTATTATAAGAACGTGGAAACTTGTGAATATATGAAAAATATTCATCAAACTATTTCACTTTAACACAGATGCAATACAGACTTGTAACCAAACCAAGCCACAACTGACTACTAACACGCATTTTTTCTCATGCATTAAACCAAGGGACGGATTGGACGTACTCAAAAAGCTATGTAAAGACATCCAAAAAAGCACTTCATTGCTTGCCGTGAGTTTATTGCTCCTTTCTCTCACTACTGCATACTTTTCCATACAGACAAAATTAGATGGTGGTATGGCAAACGTACTGAAGCCGTGGTATCTACGTATCTACTCATAAAATAACTACCTCCTCATAAATTCTTTCAGATAATATTATAACTGAGAAAAATAATGCAGGGGTGGGTAAGAGGAATTACTCTCAATACTCTACCTTACATGGGTTTGCAATACGTAGTTTTGTCATACGACAAGCAATAAGTCAAGTGCTCAAGCCAAGCCAAAATAACCGATGATTGTGCAGTGTACAAATAGGTAAGTATCAAGTATTGTTTATGTATTACATACTTGAAAACTAAAATCCATGTTAAATACTCACGAGTAAAGGTTCATACCGGTTCATACGGTTATGATGGATAGATGATGTGAGAGATTTAAAATTGTTTCAGCTTCAACAAACAGCGGAGAATCGATCCGTGACATCTTCTTCCTCAACTAAAATGTTAGGGAATAGGGATGGTTTCATATATAATATCCAAGTAATTTAATTGAACAAATGACATTTTCCACAAGCAAAGATGGTAAATGTATTTATGGTCAGAGTTTCAGTACACGATGATGGGAGGGCAACGGGTTCATATAAATGAGTTATACAATGCAAGAACCAAGAATTCTTCTGAAAAAGTATCAATACGCTCAGAATTCTGTGCCATTCCTTTTGTGAAAAAACATGGAAATGTACATTTTCCCTTCACACAATTTTACCGAGAAAAAAGACTTTGGACGTTTCATATTGAGCTCATTTGTGTTTGCACCTGAATAAGCATTCCCCCTAAAGAAAGATCGTCCATAAATAAATAAATTAAAAACATCCCCCTAAAAACGTTGAGTGGACTTCAACATGGATTCAAAAAATTCCAAGCAAAAATGCAATATGCAATAATCAGAGATCTTTTGCTCCACTAAACATAATAATTTGTGTATTCGTTGGTATGTAGATGCATATTTTTATTTACCTTTACAATTGAGTCACCAGGACCCCAGCGTTGGAGGGTAATTTAAAATCCTGATGCCAAGTTCTCGTGTGAGCTTTCAATGAGTTCCACAGAGCAAACCGTTTTTCACACACGTCACAACAATGCGGTTTTTCTCCAGTGTGTATCTTTAAGTGTACAGTAAGCGTATCCGGCTTCGACAATTCTTTATTACAGATTTCACAACTGCATGGCTTTTCACTTGTGTGAATTGTCATGTGACCTTCAAGGCTGTCATTATGTCTATGTTTTGATTCGCCAAGCAAACACTGTATGCTGCCCTTATTTTTACGAAGTGTACAATGTGGTGTTGTCCTCATACTTTTCTGGAAAACATTTCAAACCCATCTAAAGATGACAGAAAGATTGGCTGAAGGAGTGGGATATGTCCACTCTTTCAGGGTAGCTTCAACACTTTGTTGATCAGAATTTATACAAATTGGACAACTAGGCTGTGAAACAATTAATAAAATTCGGTAGTAAATTGGCACATCGATCTAACACAAATTGGAGTCGATAGGAGTACAATTCAGAAGTAGAATTGTTTAGAGAAAAGTTTCTGGTGGTTAGGTTGTATGTGGAATTATATGAAGTCGAGAGAATTATTGAGAAAACTGGAATAACTTTATCATTAGCTGCTCTGGAAGCTACAAAAAAGCTATTAGAAAAAGAAACATTCTTATTAAAGGTCAGTTTTTTGACAAGGCGACAACAATGCTTAGTCTGTTTTCAGTTCTTGAAGTATTTGTCTATGAAAAAACGGGCCTAGTGCTACATAAAATGGGTGACCTACTCAAATCAAAATTAGAGGAGAAATGATGCCCGTTATAATATGTCAAACTGCAAAATATGTCACCAAAAGATTATTATTTTAAATAAGTTTTATTTGATAAGCCGTACCATCAACACAAAATGGATGAACATGAAAGTTTATACTACAGTTTTCCTGTTGAACAGTGCAAAACGTTTAAGGTAAATCCAGTTGAATATATAGTGATATATGTAAATGACAGACAGGAATTTCCTAAATTGCTATGGACACTTAAAGCACTTACAATCTCTAACTTTACTACAGACAAGAATTTTTAATATTAGGGGAAATGGCGGGAAGATTGATATAGTATGGAAGATATATTTGCATTACTATATCTCTAAAACAATATATTGGCTAGAAGATAGTTTTTTGAAAAAATCAACCATATCAGTGAATGTTGGACGTTCGTCCGCCTCCAATTCCCAGCAACTCGACATGACTTTGTGTCTAAAGTTAAAACAAACCATTCGTTATTCAATTATTGTGAATGAGTTATGTGTTTCGGAAAATAATTACATTTCTTCCGTTGCGTATTCAGGCATTTGTAATCTTAAACCGTTTTTCAAATCATCAGCAAATCCTGTCGTCCATGATAAACCTCCATAGGGCACTTTTCCTGTAAAAAAAATAATCTTGTGTTTTTTTTTAAATTTTAATTTAGAGTTAAATTGAGCTAAAAAATACCCAGACTGTATATTTCCCAAAGTGTAACACCATAACTCCACACATCGGACTTTGTTGTAAATTGCATGTTTTCCAAACTTTCATACGCCATCCATTTCCAGGGAAGTGGTTGCTGAGACTGCTTCACGTATTCTAGGTACTCATATAGTTTGCGTGAGAGTCCAAAGTCGCCAATTTTACATGTTAAGTTTTCATCCAATAACACATTTCTGGCAGCTAAATCTCCATGAATGACATTTTTCTCCGCAATATAGTTCATTCCACTGGCAATTTCCTTAGCAAATCTGTGCAAGCCATGGGAATCGATAGCATCCTCGTCTTCCGTTCCAATTGTTTCGTTATCAGCTCCCCCCACATTTGAAATGACTCGTTTCTTTGCTCGCAAAAGTTCATCAAGTGAGCCATTTGAACACAGCTCCGTTGCAATGTATAAAATGCCTAACATTACAATAGAAATTTACAAAAAACCCGACGCGAATGTTTTGTTGTGGTTATTTTTTACCTTTACGAATTTCTTTTGTATAAGCCCCTACAAACTGAATCACGTTGGGATGTGTACCAATATAACAAAGCAGCTTTACTTCACACAAAACACTTTTAAAACTGGTAGCAGGACAGTTGTCGTTCGGTTGTTTGATGGCAACAGGTTCCTGTTTTACCAAGGCTTTGTAAACAGTTCCAAAGTTTCCACGACCCAATAAATCTTTCGGATCTGCACAAAAATTGGGCCTATTATGATACCACATCAAAAAGTATTTACCAAATACATAAGATCTATTACCGATATAAATATCTGCAAACGCCAATTCGAATTTCTTGTCAAACTTGCGGTATTCGGAGTCTCCAGTTGTTTGTTCCTTGGCAGTCCCTTCCTTTCCGTTATGAAATTCCTTTTCTTCTTCATTTGACAGATATTGCGGCTTTCTATTATTATAGTACCAAAGCACTAATCCTAAAACCGCAATCGTTATAACCAGAACGGAAGTGGTAACTCCGAAAATTAAGTTTTGTTTGTTATCATCAGCATTTTTTGTGTGGTTGTTTTGTAAATGGAGAGACGGCACCCAAGTAGGAAAACCCACAGAAGCTATTCAAAAAAATATTTCATACAAATTATCGGTTTCACAAACAAAAATGCGTAAAGAAATTGCATTGCCAATACCGGAATATCTTTCCTCATATATTGATGTTAGAGAGAGGTTTGAGTAATTTGAAATTTTCCACCATCCGTTTTGCTGTTTTTCTTCCATATCGAAAGCATTAACAATTAGATAGGTTAAGTTGTAG
Organism: Orchesella bifasciata; assembly: GCA_034697805.1. Classification (NCBI taxonomy): domain Eukaryota; kingdom Metazoa; phylum Arthropoda; class Collembola; order Entomobryomorpha; family Orchesellidae; genus Orchesella; species Orchesella bifasciata. The sequence continues at coordinate 18,713 of JAQGAP010000218.1, forward strand.
GTGAAAGCGAATTTTTTAAAATGAGAAATCAGAATGAGGTATTCGCTCATAGTAGCCTCCGTTAAGTCTCCTCTAAATGATATTCCAAAAAGCACATCTAAATGGGGGTAAAATTCCTGATAAACCTTTTTAGTGTAAAAGTGGGTATCAAACAACGTCCCAAGGCTTTTTGGATTGCCATAATTTGTCAAATCCACAGATTCCCTGCAAAGTAAGTATGTTGCTTTGCGTAGTAAACTATCAGTTTCTGTTGGAATGAGTTTTCGTGAAGGGGCGTTCACAACTATGTATTGACATTCGTCCATGGTCAATGATACACCCACGTCCAAACTAAAACTCGGACCTCTCTCAAAAGCTATCGTATTATGACGAAATTTTAAATCCAAGTGATCCTGCATGGTTCCCACAACGAAGTTTTGTAACTCGCCATAGTTACAAAAAACAGCTTTAAGAAGGGAAATATTGCTCTCGAGTGTCACTTTCGTAAAGTTTAGAAACTCATAAAAGTCCCGTAACTTCTCTTCGCCTTCTACTTCACGACGTGGATCACGATAGAAGATAAAAACCTTTTTTGTTTGGCCAATCAATCCATCAGATGCTAGTTTGTTGATAGCTGTAATAATACCCTTGTATGTATCAATTGAAACATATACAATCACAAGGTCAAATCTGTGAAATGTGAACTGTAAAAGTATTTCATATTCCTCTCGAGTAATTGGTCTGTGCTTTCGTATACCTAAAGTGTTAAATCTTGAACCCAAGTAATTGTTGTAAAAATAGGACTCCGTTAGAATTGGCTTTTTTACCGTCCACCCTAAACAGGGTTCTACTTCCGCATCTCCAAGAATCTTTGGAGAGTTACGGAGAACGAATCGAGGGTTAGTATAACACGAACATTCTTTCCCTGGTCCGACAATATCATAACTTCGTTTAGTTGGTCGGAGAATAGAAAACCAAGTTTGATATTTTTTATAGCAATTGTCTTCAAACGCCCGTCCCATAATCAGTGGAATGCCATTTAGTGCCGCCCAATTTGCAGTAGCTTCAATATACTCATTCAAACTGAGAGCTTCGCTGTTGCAAAAGACAGTTGTTTGGTTGTCATTCATCAGCAGTTCAGTTCGGATTTGGAGGTACACCGTTGCTTGAGGGTGTAAAACTAAGATTTCTTCTTTAATCTCCTTCATTTCTTCCAACTTTGGCCGCACGACATTTTCAAAATGCTGACTATTTTCCTTGTTCACTTTTTTTATTGATTTCAGTTTGAACTCATACTGCAAAGTGTAAATGGAACCGTTAACTTGTTTACATGCTGCAACCATGGAACTTGATGTGTAATGCAAAAATGTCCCGAACAAATTTGGCCCAAATGCACAACCGATTGTAAGCCAAGACGACATTCGTCGTGCAAAATCAGTGTTGACGTTAATGGTTAAATTTTCAGCGGTTGGACTTGTTGCTACTGGAAAAATCAGTGTGGTAACTTTGACGTTTTTATAAGAATGTTGAATGGGTTTGTTAAGTTCAGTAAGCTCTCTCTCAACTACTGACCAGTTGTAACCACTTCCACTAAAAATAATATTTTCTGGATTGTATTGTAACCAATCCGTGTAATCTATAAACAAATCGACTTCAATATCTGGTTTGCCATTCCTGGTAGCATTTGAGTCTAGCTCTTTCAACATCCACTCAACTATAAACAGAAAAACAATTAAAAAACAATCGTACGAAGAGTACAATGAAAAGGTTTGGTTTACCCACCATGTGTTAAAACTACAGCTCCAAAATATCTGCTCAGGGTTTCTAGTGCAGCTGGCGCGTACCACGGGTAAGATTCTCTAAAACAAGATTCTGAATGAGCAATGTACGGAATTATTTTTTTGGCGGAGTAATTCGGCATTTCGAAGCGTCCAACAGGCATAGGAATTGTGGCGCCTATTTTGTTATTTGTATAGAGTTCCCAAAAACGTTCCAGTAAATAAGGATGATACTTGTTCTTCAGACAATGTGACGTTGAAGAGTAATCAATGAATGGCAACTTAGAACCTCCGGTGAACTCAATATTTCTGATGTGTAGATCATCCATTCTTTTTTTAAAAAGCCCAAATGATTCTACAACACATGACGTTTTGCCAAGGCTAAAGGTTATGTGCAAGTTTTCACTTAGAAGAACACCGGCCATTTTCAAACAGCTGATTAAATCCTCGTTATAACCAAACCCAACATTACGGACATTACGTAATGAATCAGGAGAAATCCAAGTTGAAGAATTCACAAGAATATCCCATTGTTCCCGAAAAATGTTTTTTAGGTCGGCACAAGTGGTATTGTCAGGTAGAAAAAGGCTTATGTCATGTTTACCTTCTGGTATATTCAATTTTGTTTGATTCATAGGGGTTTCGAGGTTTTCTAACTCGCCTATGTCAATTCTGTAAATATATTTTTAGTTAAATATAAAATACTTGGAAACGTTTTTGATGTACTAAAATATTTTGAATAATCGTTTTAATATGAAGACAAACCTAAACCGAAAACTGAAATGATCAATGTCCATTTCTTGTATAAGAAGATTCTTTTTAATATCTTGCAAAATCTGCACTGCTTCTTTCAACGTAGACTCACATTCCACGAAGATATTGCAATCTACAGTAATTCAGCACTTTCATATTTTGATTGCAAGGCTTGGTAAAATGTTTTAAATTTAAATCTTACCTGGGGAATAAGCTACTGATAACTTCTGTGGCGTTGTATAGTTTCCAAAATGGGATTTGATATTTTTTGAAAATTCATCAACGGAAAGGTTACCTGCCCTAATTGTTTTCAGCGGATCAGTGAAATCGTAAGTTATTGGCGCTCCATTTGTTCGACAGGTGTGAAATAACAACAGAATGCCTGTAAGACTCAAAACCCCCATGTTTGGTGACGTCTTGAAAGTCACACTTTCAAGAACAGATATGGGCAGATCTAATTGTAGAAATGTTGCTCCTATGCAACAATTACACAAACTAAACCTCAATAATATATTTCGCAAACGTGTTGCTGGAAAGGAATTTGGTCCACTTTTTTACTTCATTTAGGTATTTCTTTTCTATTTTTTATATTGTCTATCGCCGCAGTGCTTAAATACTGCGGCCGGAAAACCACAGCCCACCCCAAATGTGAACTAACTAGTAATTCGACTTTGTAAAATATTTTTGCGCACTTAATAAAATGTTACATATCCAGTCTTATGAAAATTACATCATCGGTCCAAGTGTACTTCCATCGTTTCAAATGCAAGAAAAAATGTATAGTCCGTGCCGTATAGAATATATTGCTACATAGAAATAGATTTACGCTTAAAATCCAAGGGGCCGTCCATATCAAACGTAACGCAGGTTTTTATTTAGAAGGAACCCCGTAGCGATGGGGGTTCCCGGTGGCACGACACATCAGGCCTGACCGCTGCAAAGTTAAAAACCTGGAAATTGCTCAGAATACGTTACATACACACAGCTATTCAAACTTTGTAGGGTAGTTTGGAAACATTCGTTACTTTAGCAAAGAAATTATAGTAAAAGATATTGTTAACTATAACAGTTTGTAAATAAATAACTTTTAAAATAGGTCATTTTGCTACAACAGAAATTTCCAATGAAAAGTACTAACTAAACTTTCTTCTGAACCTTCTGTTAGGTTAAATTAGTTATTTAACCCAATTAATGTAAAAATGATGCTTGCAAATAAAATTTGTTCCAGTGTTACGTAAAAGATGGGGAGATCTAGGCTACGGTGACACTGACGTGGCAATGATAAGGGGTGTCCGAAAATCCAGACTTTAGTGTTACGTTTGATATGTACCAACCCGCTCGGGATATATATTTTTTACATTAGTGATTTTTTTGTGGACGGAGAGTTTCCTACAGGAAATATCGTACATGTGAATTTACCGCAAACTGTCGTTACAACAGGAACTCTTCTGGTTTCATGGTGGAAACAAAAGCAGGGGCTTTACGTTTTCATTATCACCAAAAACAAGCGGAGTTCAGTTTATTTTCCTTTTTCAATTATTAACCGCAGTCATCCTGACAAGAAGGATGCTGATGCTGGCATTTTATTTCTGTGAAGAGCACTGGTATGACAAGTTTATTGGACTTAGTTATTATTTATATAATTAATTATTTGAATTATTCGCGTGCAAAAACAATTCTTGTCCTCTTAAATTGAAGTCCGCTAAATTAAAAATCTTACGCAAGCTTAAAAGTTTTAAATCCAAAAACTCGAATACATTTATAGGTAAAATAACAACCGTGTTCAGTCGTTTGGGATTCACGGTCCTGCGATGATGAAAAAAAAAATTTCCCCCTAAACCTTTCCTCTATTTCCCCGATTTTGTGCGCCTCTCGATTTACCGGCATTGTTTTTATCGCGGACATTCTATTCTATCAGCGTACGTCACCAACATTGAGATAATAAAAAATCCTGGAGCACGGGATATTATTAGTCATGTTAAAAATTATTGGAAAAGTCCATCAAAAGATTACGGCATTTCAAGGGAAACTTTTCAAAAATACTAAAGTGTACAGAAAAACGTAACTGGTGGCATTCTTTGATTGTGACATTTAGAACGCACTAATTAATGACGTTTATTTTGCTTCTGAATGACATTTTATGCGTATATGATCATTTAATGCGTTTATAATCATTTCATGCTATTATGACCATTTCACGTAATTATGAGTAGTCAATGCAATAATTATGAACAACAATATAACGCTCTTTTCAATGATATGGATGAAAATAAAATAAAATCTATAAGCTTGTTTGTGAAATACATATCTGTATATGTTTAAAACTTGCAAACTTTGCCATGACTCTTTATGAACGCAACCAAATTTATGCAATTGATTGTGAAGGCTAGTGCATTTATAATGAATTTTGATGTATGACCATCTCCGCAAGAAAATGAAGCTTTTCATGACAAATTTATTTACATAATTATTTCCCAATTTTGTTACACATGATTTTTGTATGATATGTTAATTTATTCTGGAAAACTCAAGTATTTATCTAACGTTTGTTGCCACCTAACAACTAATTGTTAATTTTGCATCACTGCTGCAACTCTATTTTATGTCTTAAATTTTGCGTTATAATGCAAAAAATTGATCTTTTGTGTTCGAACCCCATTCACATTAATTTACTCACTTCCTTTTACTTTCCGTTCACACTTTTTGAAGTGGTTCCTCAGCTCAACGTTTGTAATGAAATCTTTGAAACAAGCGTCACAAGCAAATGGCTTCTCTCCTGTATGCCGTTGCATATGAATACGATAATTAGTTCCTGTCTCAAATCTCTTGGGGCAGAGGTCACACGGAAATGGCTTTTCTTTCGTGTGAATTCTCATGTGGATTTTGAGTGGATAATTATCGCAAAACTTTTTCCCACAAACTTTGCACTCACACAAGGGACCCCAGCGTTGTAGCGTTATTTCACTATCCTGATGCCAAGTTCTCATGTGAGCTTTCAAAGAGTTCCAACGAGCAAATCTTTTTTCACACACGTCACAACAATGCGGTTTTTCTCCAGTGTGCATTCTTTTATGTGCGGTTAGAGCATCTGCTTTTGCAAAATCTTTCTCACATATTCGACAACTGTATGGCTTTTCCTTTGTGTGAAATCTGATATGAGATTGGAGGCGAAACGGATTTTTGCATTTTGTTTCACAAAATACACATTGCAAATTAATTGCACCTTTGCTAAATCGGTTTCGCTTTGCAGGTTGCTTACGGTCACGTGTATGACACTTCTTTTCGTGAAGTTTTGAATGTTTTTGTAGTTCTCTTTTGAATTTAAACTTATCTGGACATGTTGGACAAGCATATGTATTCTTTTTAGAAGGCGAATGTGAAGTAAGGTGTCTAACAAGGTTGCATTTTTCCAAAAATGATTTGTTGCAGAATCTACAAGGGTAGAGTGTTTCTCCCAAGTGACGCCTCACGTGTTGAACCAAGCTATTTTGAGTAGCGAAAAGCTTTCCACAAAGAGAACAGTCCGGTTTCTGAATTTTCGAGGATGAAGGAGCAACGCTCGTCGTTTCTCCGGAGCTCAGAGATACTGAAGATTTAGCATCCTCCAAGTTTTCCATTCTGACTCGCTTTCCGTTTCAACGAGGTACCTGGAATAATGATTTTTTAGGTAAATGTAACTAAATACCAATAATATGCTTCAAAAACATTTGTTACTCTGCTTACCTTCAAAGGACGAAAAATGAATCACAGATTATGTCGCCTTTCAAATTGAGATGTTTGTTTACATTTGCGAGATGATACACACAATGTTTTGTGAGTAATTCCAAAGCAAGACTGGATGCTTGAAAAATCATCAGCATGCGATAACAAACACCTGATCACCTTGGAAGTGGAAGCCCATGCATTGAGGACTAGGCGAGGGTATATCATCACGTCATATATGGGCAATGAGTAAGGTACACTTTTCAACATGAAAATCCTGCCTGTTATACACATTGCGTTTGCACTCAAACCCCATTCAGTTGTATGGCAATGCAATGCGTGAAATTTTTTCCAAGTGGTGCTTGAGTATACATGCACAATGCGTAGAATAATATTCTACATATTATGTGCTTTTAAAAGAGAGCATTGAACTGTCATAATTTTCTATTCGAATACACTCCACTCAAATAAGAAAGTTTGTCCGTGTACTTGAATAGAGGTCAGGCTTAATGGAACTAGCCGATGTGAAGTTTCATCCGAATATAGAATGAATTTATATGGAAAACAATTGTCTCCGACATCGGCATCTCCAGTCCATATTTTTTAACGCATTTGTTTTTGGGATGCATTTAAACGTGCGGATAATTAATATAAATCGTCAGACACATGAGTTTGTTGATTTACTCGAAACTTTGTCATAAATCTGCAACTTTATTTAGACTTTCATGCTAATTTTATGAATTCTAAAATCCACGCAAGTGGTTGCATTTCTTCTTAAAATTACGTAAACTTTTAAAAACGGTACTCATATTCATTAGTTTCACTGAAATATTTATTCCAATAGTGTTTTTAAGAGATGTTATTTAAGTTGAAGTCACCGTTATAAATTTGACTACCAATTCGCATAATATAGTTTTACTCGGCAGCATTCATAAAAATTGAATGTCACCCATTCCATCATCACCAGCTTGATATTGCAATGTATGAAGGTATGCTTTTAGATTTTACAAACAAGACTTATATTTTTTATTTTTAATAAACAACGTAAGATGTAGATCAACATTTAATTATGGTTTGGTGAAAAATTAACCTTTAAGTTTCAATTAACAAACTGAAAAAACAAAAATCATCATCGTGTATGTTTGGCTCGAAAGTGGAATGTCTTACATTGTGGATGTCTCACATATCGTAAATTTATTATAATTTGGGTATACATTTGCATGCCCGCCAGACTGCCTGCTATTTATTGCCTTCATGGTCACCCGCTGTAAAGTGTGTAAACTAAAGTAAAGCCAAAAAAGGGATTTTGTTGTAACTAATCATTGAATTTTATTGATGTGCAATCCTATGAACGCATAATTTTGACAGAGAGCGTGTATGTGCTAGCAAATTTCTTCCTGATTCCTTTTTCTTTACAAGCTCAAAAATACATTTCGTGTGCATAAATAACTCAAATAAGTAGCCAGAGTTGTATCTGTAAAAAAATTTATGCATAATGCGGCGATGGAGTTTGCCATCTTCAGACAAAGCCATCACATGTGTCGATATTGCAACTCAATAATACGTTATTTTATTGATTTATTACGCTTTAAATGTGTAAATAGTTATGTTTTGCCTTAATGATTTTACGCAGCAGTTTGAAAACACAATGTTGGTATTATTATATTTCTGGATTTTTTTAAAAATTGTGTTTGTTTTCTATGTGCGATTTATGGAATGTGTTGTGTTGATAGGGACCATTAAACTGTCCCAATTTCGCAATTGAATTTACTTGACCTAAACGTTAAACTGCTTTTCGTGAATTTGAAAGTTTTACGGCAGTGCGCGTTGCGAATTTTCATCAAAATATAAATTGACTATTACTGGTAACATTATATCATTAAATGGAATTTCTAACCAAGATGTCTAAAACTGGTTTGATGTGATCCATACATTTATTTTTGAAATGTGTTCGCAAAAAAGATAGACTGCGCATTGAGTACAAGCTACTGAAAGTTGACTAATACTATCCAAAAGCGACAGAATTCTCTTGTTAGGACTTTCTTAGACATGACAGTTTCAATTACCCAGTTTTATGTAGTTAAGTGATTATTTCATTGCCCATATAAGCAGACAAGTTTTTGCTGTGTATCAGGAAAGTCAAATACAGTTTGTGCGGAAATGGATTTCAACAAATATATCATTTCGTCTTCACTGAAAGATTTATACGTTAAAAATATAAACAAATACGGATTTCAATTTAATGAATAATTTTTTAAGCATCCTGCAAGCATAAAACAAGACCACTGCTAAATTTTGCTTTTAAAACAAAACTTTGAGTGACAAATTTAGTAAAAAATGAACTTCGGACTACCTGCTACTGTTGTGAATTTAGATTCAGGTCCAATTTCCAGATCATCAGAGTAAAGGCAATACACGTTCAAATACAGGATATAATCGTAAAAGCAATGTACTACACGTGACTTACGTTTCCGTCAGCAAGTTTACAACATTACACCGGTAGTCCTTGTATTCATTGATAACGTATGAGGAAAAATATTTTATTTGCAGTACATGAACTACATTCGTTTATTTTTATTACATTTGCCGATCCACTGGTTAAGTCAGGGTCCTTTATAATTACGGTTATCGATTAAACCTTCAAATTACCTCATCAATCAATTACTCAATAAAAGCTGCATATCTCAAAAAATGTAGACAGCACGAAAATTGCTTTTACTTCCTTGACCAGCACGTGGAAATAAATATGACTTTATAACTCTTCATGTAGCGGCGTGATTTTATTACAAACATTAACTGAAAAAATTTCAGGCACGTGGAAAGTACATTTTTAAGTATACAAGTTCACACATTAACATTTCCTGACATGAAGTAGGAAACAAATTCCCACTCCGAAAAAGATTAAAACATGACTATTTTTTGTGAAAAATTCCCTCCACGTGTGACTTCAGTTGGGTTTCTTGTAATCATATAAATAGGGAAACGTTTTCTCATTCAGTCATCGTAAATCGTAAGCTTACCGAATTTCAGCCCAAACAATTTTCGGCAATAATCTGCTTCAAATATACAAAGATGGCAGCTTATAAACTAGTTTTCGTCTTTTGTTTCCTTTTCAACGTTTTAGTTCTGGCGTACAGTCAGAGCAACGTATTGAAATGGGAAGCAGCCTCAACGGTACCAACCAACCAGCTCATACCTGCCGGTAAACAAGACAATTTTACGTACTATGTGGCAAGGGGCACCTTGGATAGCCATTGGTTAAATGGAAAGTCCATGTTTATACGTCTTGAGCACATTGCCTACTTCCCATATCTCGGACGAGAATACGAATCAAAGAACTTTCAGGTGTTAACTGGACCCTCAACCACAATAAGCTGGGTGGTTGCCAGACTATGGAATTTACCTGATTATTGGATTGCTGGTGGAACAGATCCAACTTCGGAAGAAACTTCATTTATTTGCAGGGCTTGGCATGGGCGACACCTAATTGTGGGTAGGGGACTCCAAAGCGTTGGAGTTTGCTATGTTGGAATTGGTAAATCTTTTTTTATAACTTTAAATTTTTTTTAATGAAATAGTTTATATACTGATTGCCAATCAATGTTTTATTAGACAACCGAGTTTATGAATACGACATATATGAGGTTTTGGTCCTCAATGCGTATGGAGTAGCTACGGGAGCTGCCCCAGTTCCGGATGTCCCGGGACCGGTTTTTGTGGAAAGTCAAGACTCGGATATTAATTTTGAAATTCCGGTGCGACTTCACGGCTCATTGAGTCCGAATTAATCCGTGGATAGTGTTAATGTCCAACAACATCCATAGCGCAGGAGATGAACTAATATTCAATGTGTAAGAGCCTTTCAAATTGAACAATAAGAATATAAATTAAAGGAAACCAAACTAAATAAGAATTAAAAGTTAGTTTTCGTGTTGTTTATAACTGATTACATTTTTCGATCTTTTATTAAGCTCATTTTATTTTCGGCGGCCAATTTACCCATATTTCCACTCAAGTTTTGAGCAAGCATAATCTTAAAAATTAGAAACTCCGGATATCTTCGATAATAATATACCAAACGTGAAAATGCAGTATTTTTGTACAGATGTTTAGTAGTTTTATGCTAAATCATGTCAGCTCAAAAAATACGTATGTAAAATATAATAGCTTTCAATTTAAAACAAACAGTTTGTATGAGCATACAAATTCGAACCCTGCGTCATGCATCACAGATATTTGAAAGACTTTAGGTTTATCTGCATGGCTACGCAAAGAGTGTTGGTTTTTACATTTTATGCGATACGCATGTCCTACATGTTTTCTACGAGAGCATAGCACTAATAATTCATCATTAAAATGTATTCCACATATATATCAAAGTACTTCTTCAATATATTTGTATGTACTGATATGATGTTTAAAATTAAAATTTAGAGGTCATAGATACCTTTTTGTGCAAACATTTTATTTAAACCTCATTGGTTTTAGTGATAATATTTAAACACATTTGCATAGTTTACACTATATATTTAAGGTTCGTCACTGGGTTAATGAAAGGCAAATCTATAATTCTGTTCATTATCATCTGGACTGATATTCAGAAACTGGAGTTCACAATGTCTTTGTCCTGGCCCTAATTGTTGAGGCCGGCAATGGATCTGTGCGGCGAAATCCAACAGAATTAGACCGCTTACGACTTTCGTCATAGCGGTGTTGATCTTTGTATCGCAAAACTTTCTGCTTATGTTAATACTTTGTAATACAAAATGTTAGCAGCCTGATAAAAACAATCATTTTATACAAATTCCGTATACAAGACCTACCATTTCTTTTAGGTAAAATTCTGACGGCAACCGAACCCTGGTCGTGTTAAGAACGACAATGGATAAGAACGACTTGTGCGCAGGGAAAATTTTTAGCAATATGCTTAACTTTTATTCCACCGTTATTTAGAAAGATTATTGCTTCATATGTTTGTTGTCCCTATTCCGCTTCCACATATATTTGTTTGGTGTTCCCAAGCAAGTCCTCTACATTTACGGCCATTCTGCTTTTCCCAGGAAGAGTTTTATCATCTGACTTCATAACACAGATAGGTTTCCGTGCTCCACAAGAAGTATACATATGAATTGTGTTAACGCAAATTGGGGAAAAAGCTCGTTGAACACTGTGCTGTCCCAAAACATCAAGATTCCTTTGTCAAAACTTTTGTGTCGTGACGTTTAAATAACAATTGTTTGGTAAATGTGTCAGTGATTTTGTAATAATCCGACTTATACTTCTTAGAAACCTTAACTGACATTTTGTGTGGAAAGCAAAACCTTTCCTGTGTGACACAAACAGCTGGAAATGCTGAACTTAAGTAGATACATAAGTGCTGCTGTAAGTGTAGCTGCGTAATAATAATAATAATAATCGTTTATTGTCCAATGGAACCCTCTAATGAGGCGTCTTACACCATCGACATAGATTGTGTAAATTTTAAATGATCTAGTCAGACATTTCCATGTGGATGAATTACCAACAAAACCTCTTGTTCAACGCAGGAATGTAAATTTTTTTGCAGGAAAACTAATCAAATACTAAAAACGCCACACGGTGTTCTAATTTTCAGCAAGAACATTTCTAAATTCTAATTTCAATAAGAGTTTTAGTAATAGAATAACAAATACTTTTACATATAAAGATATTCGTCATCTTTCATGCATCTATGATGTAATCGCATATATTAATTTACTATATGAAAAATTAATAATCCGCTTGTATTGTATTTCATTAATCTGCTAGGGCATTAATAATTATGATAGTATAAATTCAATGCTTCATTAATCAAGCTTAAAATGATTCATAATGTCATTCTTTTTCTCCGAATACTGGATGTTGGAGGTATTGTTGGCTGAAGCTGTAGAGAACTCACTTGACCCCGGGAATCTACGATGGATGAATAGTTAATTACTATATACATCATGGATTATGGAATCGACAACAATTAGCCTTTTTAAAAAGTACGTAGTACCTGCTCGGCTGTCCTCGTCCAAACTTGAGTAGCACCTAAGAATCTGGAATGGCATGAAATAAATGATTTAGCAATTATTTGTGCGTGTTTTTAAATCAACATAATTTAAATTCTAACAATAGGGTAAGATTCCACTCTTGAGGGGTTTCCCACGGAATCCATTCCACTTTTGAAGTCCGATGGAACCCTAGTGGAATGCAAGGCAACACAAAGTACAGCCATTAGCGCAATATCCACTTGTGGTTCGATTTCCAGTTGGTACACAGTCTCCATCCAAAAGAATGGTTTGGAGAGGAGACGTAATTTAGCGACTGGGACAGTATTTAGTCTTGGATGGTAGATCACTGCCTCTTTTGTCAATTCGTTCCATTCAGTTTCTACCTTTAACTGCCTTCTCTTTACTGGAGAGTCTTCAGATCCGGTTCGTTGAAAAAGAGAAATGATATTTGTTTCGGGACGCCATTCGTTTAACTCTACAACACATATTGGCTTCCGCCCCCTGGGGGAATACAAATGAAATGTGTTATGGGAAAAGGGAGACATAGCTCGCTGAAAACGAGCCACTGGAACCCGATTGTTTATGTCCCAAACCATCATGATTCCTTTATCAAGACTTTCTTTATCGTGACATTTGAATAACAAAGTTTGAGTCTCCATATCAGTAATTTTGTAATAATTTTGTGTCCATCGTTTGACCACTGTTATAATTGTTTTATTTGGAAAGCAAAACCTTTCCTCCGTCAGACATAATGGATAAATAGCAGAACATGAGGAGGAAGATGAAGAACAAGTAGATAATCTTGAAGATTCCGTAAAACCTACTTCCTCTGTCATCGCGTCGGTTATCCAAGTAATTATTATATAACTTACACTTTTTATTTCATTCTAAGTGTAATATTATTTAGTTGTCGTCTCAGTAAAATGTTAAAATATTTTGTAGTACTGCGTGAAAAAAGTCACCCCAAAAGCTGATTAAATTTCCTGGAAAGATGATCAATGAGTTCCTGGAAAAATAATTCCCCATAATGGATTTCATTGGCATCTTATCTGGCAACAGAAGCTCATTAAAGCTCTGAATATTTACAAGACGAAACTCAATAGATTGCCGCAATTTTCTAAATCTTTTACCCAAATTAAACAGGCCCCCTGCAATCCACCACTTTTGCATTAATGCCAACCTTTCAGACAAATAGGACCATGTTTGATAAGCTTGTTCTAGTTGTTCCGTAATTACGTCTTTGGAGTTGTAAATTTTGCAGAGATAATTATTGTCAACGTAAATGTACTTATTTTCAAATCCAGCAGAAACTGCGAAAAGAAAAATGTTGTAAGCTATCAGCTTTTCTGAAGCCATTACATCAAGTGCATTGGTAGGAGACATTTTAAAAAGCTTCTTTATTTGGGGTGAGTCTCTACTATACACATAATTTTCAAAATCGTGACCGTCCAGCCCGAATTCTTTCCGAAATCTTTTAAGTGACTCGCGGGATACACCCTTCGCAAACCTCTTTGCCATTTTCGACTAACTCAGACAATTTTCCAATGTCCCTAATTTGCATAGACTCTGAAGAAATGAAACTTTGGTAGCTGTAGGCAACAAAGGAAATAAGTACGAAATAGAACCAAACAACTCTTCTTTTATGAGTGTAGGAGCACCCAATACCAAAAAGAGGCCATAAGAGGTCCAAACCAAGCCAAATATCCTTGTAAATGTAACCGTAGATACAGGCACTCATCAGGAGTAATAGCCAAACGAGAATATCCATACTTGCTGCAATTCCTTTCAAAGATAAACTAGACAGTTTGTTTGCATACTCGCATACGACATAGGTTCCTGGTATGTCATCCACCAGAAATATACTTCCTCTCCTCAGGGAAAATGATTTCCACCCTATTGGCGAGGTTAAAGCTTTAGAAGTGCAGTGGCTGATTTTAAGAAACCAGTTGTGCATTTTGTCAGTGAAAATTTTTGGTGTGTAATGTATTTTTATTGTAGCATTAAGTCGACGCAAAAGAAGAAAAGTCATGAAAACTCGTTCACTTCCTACCCATTTCAATCCTTCATAAGTTACTTTCCGGCTCTCGAATTTTCTCTGTTTATTGAAAAATAAGGTTGGGTAAAAAACCCAGCGATATGAGCTGGTGAATTGCACTCGATTTCCATAGCCATGCCTATTCAGGTTTTTTATGGCGTTTAAAGCTTCTAAAACAGTCATGTTGTTTAACTCAATTTTGTGTAGTTTCTCGTCAGGACAGAAGTAGCAGTAGCCAAATGCTGTTGTGTCTGCAGCCAGAAAAAGAATTGGAGCGTGAAACGGATCGGCTTCCGAAGTAAAGAGATCGTATCGAAACCCAGAAATAATTATACTTTCATTTAATGCTTGCTGAATCTGTATTAAAAACAAGACATCATTGGAGGTTCCATATCCGGATTTCTGGATGGCGGTTGTTGTCCCGCTGAATGTTGTTGTGTGGAGGTTAAATAAAATTGAATTCCGTCTGTATCTAGAATGGGATCTGAAGTAGCCGTCTGTCATGGAAAGATTTTTGTATCTAATAGCCTTTCCGTGAAGCCAAATGCAAGTTTTCCTACTTGGTGGATTGTGTAGCCGTATCCTGTGTCGTTGTAAGGAGTCATTTCATACTTTGAATTATGATTTTCTTCAATAACAATATTTATAAAGTATTCTGATTGAAGCAGAAACAATGGTGAAGTGATTAATACATTAGCGCCGCAGACTTTCCATGATAATAATGCAGAGAAAAAAATTAAAATCAGGGATGAACAGGACATCTTGGAAACCGCATGCATTATTGGTGTGATGTTGTTTATACGTAAGATGTAAAGACAGACGTATATCTGTAATATTTAAATATATACGGGTACAAACAGCTTATACCTTTATATTTTGAATTCTAACGTTGGTACTGATTATTTCCTTAAATGCTTTGTGTAAACTTCAGAAGCGTTACAAATTGCTTCTGCAATTATTTTCAAAAGACAATAGCTGTAGTGAAATGAATAATAACTATCAATCTATTGGAATATCTCTTGCTTGATGACGAAATGAGAGGAGAGGAGCTTCAACGACGACGGAAAACGACTGCGCCTTATTTAACTTAAAATATAGACAAAGGACCGACTTGTATATTTCGTGTTATTAGAAACTGGTCGAATTTAAAAAGGATGATATGAGAAAGTTTAAAAACAACTCAAATATTCAGAGAATATCCATCCAGTTAGCTTCGGTAATATGGTGTCAGTATTGACAAAATTGAGCACAAAACAGCATGATGTAGTAGGTCAGAAGTAATATTTAAAAAAATACTTGTCCGACATAATTCCAACTTGGGACATAAACACATATATTATTTAAAAGCGGCAACGTACGTAGCTTTTTTCGACATATACTACGTATAAGTACGGACTTGTAATATTGCATGATCTAACAATTGGTTTAACCAAAACTTGGATGATATAAAAATGTTTAAAACAGCTAAATCTTCAGAGGTGCCTAGTAAGCACCAATAGTGTGGTGTCAGTACTGGTAGAATGGTCCGTAAACATAGAAGAGTATGGTAAATAAATTTTTACTTAAAAGATTTTTACTTTATTTGGAAGTAATGACGATGGCATGCAATGTAGGAACGAACATTTAAAATGAACTGTCCGATAAAACATATTGCCAACTGCGCACAAAAAATTTATATTTTCAGAATTGGTGACACATACATAAATTGTTGCGGCGAAAGCTTCAGACACGGCATGTAGGTTTTAGGTAAAAAAACAACAGAATATACCTGGAATGTCTGCTTCTTATTTGTAATAAACAACCGAATATATTAGCAATGTCTGGTTTTTATTTGAAGCAAACAACTGAAACTTAAATGTACATAATAAAATATGTATTTGTTTTTCTCAAACGGCTCAGTCTTTTCTTTTATATTATCATCTTCTTATCTTATCATATATATGATAATCACGAAAGCCCAAAGCAGGAATACTACTGCGGGAAATGGTTGGCTTCGGAACGCATTCTAGATCGTTTTGGTCGTCACTACACTTTGATTTGTCCTCACAATGACTGTAAGGTGGAATGGGAAGATTTCTCAGATGAACCACAGAAAATACAACGTTGCTTACGCTATGGAAATCCGGGGGAAATAATTGGGATATTTTTTAAAGGCATGAGGGTTCCACTTACACATCATTTCGTGATGTTTTAAACATGTTCATGTATATATATCAGATGTTGCCAAGATGCCCAAAATATTATCCGAAAAAGCGTCAACATCAGGAACTGGAACAAGGAAGCTCTCATGTAGCAAGTTACTGTGATATCTGTATGGATATTATCAGGCAGAACAAAGGAAGAAACTGTATAGCCTATCAAAAGGTAACCTGTGAGCTGCAAGCTAATTATGATGGGAACTTGTCTGAAAAAATTATTGCGGTTGAATAAACTTACTTGAAATGTTGCTGTAATTATCAATAATACTTTAAACTCTCACATTTTTTTGCCTGTGCAGTACATATCAGTAAGGAAAAAATAAGCCCGAAAATTCTAGATGTAGCCATGTACCTATAGTCAAAATTATGACGTAATGTATGACTTCTTGTATAAGCTAACCTTAAATTGATACATCCTGACCCAAGCGTCTCATTTGAAAGTTTATGATCTTTGACATTTCTCAAGATATGACTCCCGACTGCATATTCATAATCACCACTGCAGTGGCTATCGATTGATATATCACAAGTCATGTTCGTGATTCGCGTGACCTTTGACCCCAATCAAACTTGGCAGAGCATATTTATAATCAGTACAGATTAAGAGCATTAAATTGATGTCGCAAGCTATATGTGACGCTTATCAAAGTTGGCTTATGAAGAAATATTCATTGGATGTTCTTGACTAAATTCTCATAATGCTGTTAAAAATTCATCACTTTAGCGAACTGCTAAAGTATGGACAGTATGTGTATGCTAGTGGGAAAAAACCTCTCCAGGTTCCCACACTGCAAAGTCGTACTTGGCACCAATGACCAACTCACCAACTGACTTAGATGTCGTAAGGATTGAACATCGGACTCGAGGCTGATACAACCACGCAAGAACCAACCTTACTTTCCATCATATAATACCATAATTGCTCTTTCTTTCTGTTTATTTCAGTTTATTCTATTACTTTCCGTCCTACTCAAATTGTACGTGTACCTTCCATTTCTATTTCTATCCATCCGTACCAATATTTTATCACATAATTTCAGTGTATATGTTCTGTCTTCCTGTCTGTTACGGCTGAGCGTTTGTGGAATAAAGATCGGCATTGTAATTGGCCCTCTAAACGGTTTGTGTTGATTTCACATTTTTATTAAATCATCTCCTTCAATTTACAACACTTATCAGTTGACCTTGTTCCCGTGACTCCAGATAACCCATCTTCAAACTTAGCCTCAGACTTGACCTACACTATCGACTGGGGAAATCGGAATTTAAAAAGTTAAACGGTTCGAAAGTGAGAGCCTTCAAACACAAACGACAACGACGCGATACAATGTACCTAAAGGTTACATAATAACCCGAATTACTGTGTTTTAACTTTTATAAAGCTTACTAACTTCTTAAACACATCCAATCATATGCTTTGCGATACATTTTTCATTCAATTAAACATTTTGAATAGTTGGTTCGTGTTATAATATTATTTATCATGTAGTATTTATTTAGATATATCCTTCAATATACTTGCTTTTACTATGTATTGTTCATAATGTTCATCTTACCCAAGGCGTGCAAATTTCATGATTGTAATTATGGGAATCCTTCAAAGCTGTATCCTCGAGTTTATGAAAAAATTTAAACAACAAGAAGTAAACAAAGTTTCTGAGTTTTATAACTTTTCCTCGATATAAAAAGCATATCATATAAGCATTTATTTTAAACTTATTTTCTGAAGTAAATATATAAATGCGTCATATTCCATAAATGTTTTGGAATGGGGTGCTTTGATTATTTTTCAGAGTTTAACGAAATGACATATTTGGATTTTCCTTTCTAAACCACATTTAATTTTAAACTGATATCACTGCACTCATGCACTGTGTGGTAAACCAAGAGTAGACGGGACCAAAATACTTTTGCCCTTCAAAGTCAGTAAAACCAGTGTAATTGTGATTTCATTTGTGCAATCAACAATCCTTTGGGTTTTCCAAACCGGCAGCCACATATTTTATACTTCGCAGTTAATTCCTGTTTGTCAAGAGAGTCGAATTGGACAGACTTCTTGTAAGAGTTTCCGCCCACCTGGTTTGTCACAAGAATATTTGGTAAGATTCTTAAATTTTTATTAAAATATTAAAACGCTGCATAAATTATAAACAAATAAATTACATCAAGGGCAAACAATTATTTTAAATCGTACTGGTCAAGCTCTAAGTTTTGCATTCGCTAGCGATTTTTATTTGAGCTGTATTTCTGTGGAAATATATTGTGCATGAAGTATCCCATTCAAATACAAGAAATCGGTGAGCTAATATCCATTCATAAATTTGGGGCTATGAGGGAAATTCATTCTGTGTTATTGCCAGAAAAAATTACTATCAGTGGAAAATTTTTTATAATAATCTGAGTACGGAGTATAAACGGTGAGTTTCAAGTGTTGTCTGTAGAATGACTTGCTTAAGTAAAAGGGGAGAATGCGTAAAATATTAGTACTTTTTTTAAACAATTGCTTCATCATTGTTACTGGATTTTCCATTTTTAACCGTGTCCTGCATTATAATGCTATCGCTGTTCAATTTTTCGATGATGTGGTAACCATACCACTTGGGTTCAAATATTTTGTCTGTGTTGGAAGGTTATACGGATATGATTCAAAATTGCATTGATACATAATGCATCATTCGTGGTGAAACTGTGGTTTTGTGAAATCCAACTTCACTTTAGGTTTCCAGAAATCCTGTTTTGGCAATTTCATTTCATTAACTACAATCATATTTTTCTTTTCCTAATGCTGCCTGTGTGCCAGCTTTATAACTCTGGCGATCAGACATCAGAACACTGTAAAAATCAAGCAAAATATGTAAAGCTGGTATCCATAAAGCTCCAGCGTAGCATGACAAATTGTATTGTTATCTGGTGACAGACAGTTTCATGATTGCCGATCTACCAGAGGCATTGGCTATACGCTGTAATGAATTGTATGGCTTATATGAACATGCCTAGTCACTTAATGTAGTTGGAATCGTATATAACGTATATTTCAATGTCGTTACCAAAAAAGTAATTTGTTTCATTTCCGTTTTCCTTTACATAAAGCTCCATCGCGTGTATAGATTATTTAGCTTTCTATCAGAAAAATGCTCTGGATGAAATTCGTGTAATGTAATGTAATGTCACGTAAATACACATGTATGTACGTGAAAATGACAAATTGATACCAAAAAGATATGACTACTTTTGCACCAGTTTTTTTCATACTCTGCTCGAGGCTTACCAAACGTTCATTTGTATTTCTATGCAAGGTTTGTAAATTTTAAAACGTTTTTACGTAAATTGTAACCACATCATCCATGTCAAGATTTATTACTATCATTGATTGATTACCAGTGATGTGATTTGGTTGATTTTATGAAGCAAATGGTGACTCATTTATTATTGAAATTGTTTCAGCCTGGCTACACCAATATTACGTAAAGTTGAAGTTGATGCAACGTTTTGGAATGTGCAATGACACATTGGTGGATATCAAAGCTATAGCTTATTGTGTAATCAGTTTTATACGTCACTTTGTACAGATTGCGAGAACTCTACCGTAAGTGTCAGTGCAAATCAGAACCTCGTTTGATCACCAACCAATTTCATCCTAACCACTACTGCTCAGCTCAACATGGGACGAAAAAAGAAAACTGGAAAATCCTCAGGAACACCGCATGCATATTTAAAAATCCTAGCAATCTTCAAATGTACAGGAGAAAATTGTGGAAAGGTTTGGAAATCCGTGCATGGCTGGGAACGAGAGGAAGAGATTTATTGCGACTTTTGTGAGAAGGAAGCCAAAGTTATTGATGTCAAGGATGAGGTTTTAAAAAAGTTAAAAAATCTTCTGCAAATTTTGATGGCCCCTTCAAATACGCAAGGTTTTATTAACTGATTTAGATGCTGACCTTAGATAACTACTCATGCTCTTGTGGGACAAACTGGCAATCAATTTTGGATGAGAAAAAACCAAAGCAAGAATGCTACTGTGGAAAAATGGTTGTTCCAAATGGAACTCAAGAGCGGTATGGTCGTCACTACACATTCTGTTGTACTAAAAAAGGTTGCGAAGTGGAATGGGAAGACTTCTCAATTGAAAAACAGCGTGGTCAACGCTGTGGAATCCGGACGTGTGGAAATGAAGGAAAAATTATAGGGGTAAAAATTTCAAAAAAAATTGTACTTATTTAATTTCTCTGAAATAACTGCTTTCTAAACTAATCTAATATTCTCAGATGCAACCATTACAACCCCAAATGTTTCAAAAACGACGTCCACAATCTGCAGAAGGCTCTCATCGGGCAGATTGCTGCGACATGTGTATGGACATTATCGCACAAGGAAAAGGACGAACTTGTATGTCATACCGGAAAGTGACGTGCAAATTGGAAAATAATGTTGAGGGAAATTTACTGGAAAAAATTATAAAGGTTGAGTAAATCATACTGGATGAAGGACAACTGTTAAAATCATTGATACCAGATTTGTAACCCAATAAATATTGTGTGCAAATAAATGGCAACAGGTGCAACATTTGGTCTTATCTCGTTTGTACTTTATTGATTTGATATCCAATATCAGCATTGATTACTTTTTTTGTTCCAAAGTCAATACCACAAATGAAACCAGCTTTTTGTGGTTTATGTAAATGCATATTGGGAAAAAAGAAATGACATTTGGTTTTATTCATGTATAAATCAACTTCTGCACGAAAAGTTTACCTTTTTCTACTTCAAAGCGTATTTTTGTAACATGCATTTTGGTTGCACTCTCCAACTTCAAGGGTAAACGTTTTTGCACGGTGTACGTCACGCAATATGCCATGATGTTCTATCTTTACCATATCTTGCGTTGATATAGATGGCCGTGTATTCTTTCTGAATTGAGTTTTTTAATACGAATATTTTGAGTTACAAAATATATAAATATTACTTTCGAAAACATCCTTTTATTTGGTTCAGATAAAACAGATAAAATAATTTTTTTTGCCGATGAGAGCCGATCTTTCCATCTGTAGTCCAGGTCACCTGCTACCTCGTGTGTTTGGACTTGAAAATTATCTTACAGGGAAGGAAATTAGTCGTATATCAAATCAAAAGGTGATGTTGAAGATGGAACAGAGAACGAAAACAATTTATTGGAAAACATTATTATGGCTAAATAAACTATGTTGGAGAATATGTAGTATTTAGCATATTAAACAACCACACAAACTAGCTGATCGGCAAATATTTGAACACATTGTCTACTTTTGTGCGCATTATACACTGATGGACAAATTAAAATAAACTTCTGGTTGCGTCATGTTTGCATGTCTCTGAAGCTTTGTTGAAGGAATTTAATTATACCAAACCGAGTTTACTAAGTAGAGAAAAATCTGATGCATCCGCTCATGCAACAAAATAGTGAATTTTTGTGGCCATTAGGATGGAAGGGTCCCTGTTTTGTAAAATTAACGGAACTAGCTGGACAAAAATAAATAAACTTTTTACAAAATGGTAAGTACAATAGCTTAAACGTGAAGAATTGTATTATTTTAATGTAACATTAGCTGTTAAAGTGTTGTATAACTGTTTTTCAACAACTCAGTATGACTACCTTTAGAATTCTGAAGAGCAGGATATGATAGGTTGCATACCAAGCCATGTAGGCAGCAGCTTAAAAATGGCATTGTGTAATGAAATTCCTGAGTTTCTTAGTTAATATGGTGCAGATAGTTGTGGAGAACCATAATAGGAACACTGAAACACAATTTGTCAACTCAAAACCAAATCTGAGTTGTAGCCTCAAGCAAACGCTCAAATTGGTAACTTCATCACCAAACTTTGCAGGGGTTACAATCTTGCGTTGACCAGAATATTGTAAATACTAAACGTAGAATAGCCATCGTATGCTTAAACGAAAGCTCCGACTTTGTAAATCACAATTCAACTCATATCCACTTCTGATTTTTTTAGTTTTTATGGTCAAATACATTTTTAGTGCACACAGGTTGGTTGGCTGCTCAAAACCCTAAAGTTTTTACTTAGGGTTAAAGCATTTTCGTAATATTTGTTCAGGTAAATATACCAATTTTCTAATATATGAAGTTTAGGTAGCTATTAATAATAAAACTAAATATTGCTCTAAAACCTAAGACCTGCCGTCCGTATTTATATATACTTGTACTTATATATACTCTTAAATCCCAAACAACACTTAAATCCTCCCGTAATAACATTGGACTGACTAGTGGCATATTGGCAAAGTGGCAGCACATAATTTCCTAAAAACATCTACATATAAGGACTTATTGGTTTTGGAATAAAAACAACGCCTCCTTAAAACTAAGGTAAAATATAAACAATTCACAAACACTGAAAACAAGCTTGGGTATTAGGTTTAGCCACAAATTTCTCTTAAACACAACTGCCTCGGTATGATTGACCTACTTGTATGTGTTTAAAAGGCAGCAATTTAAAGACCTAAGTAAATTTCAACAATTTAAGTGGGATTTACACGAATCTACGATTAACAGACTCAGCAGAAAACATTTTTACACGAAATTGGCGAAAACTTCTGTGTTGTGTGACATTATTTCATTTTTAGAGGGACTCGGCAACGAACACTTTCAAATTTAGGTCACTATAAATAACAGAAATAAAAAATTGCTGTAAAACTTTTAAAAAATTATTACCACTACAATCAGTGGTAATCAATACAATAACATGTATGAAAAAAAATTACCATCATAACATCAGTCCAAATACCCCATAATCCTCCCAAAAATCAATTAATTTCAATGGCGTACACTCAACGGCAGTTTTATTTTGATTAATCACATCATTTCATTCATCGTGAATTGAAATCTATTTTTCCATCGAAGAACTCAAATGTTTTACATTAACCCCAGTAAACCGGTTTGCTTAGCATTCTAACCATCATAGCTTTGTTAAAATTGAAGCCGGTGCGGAACTTATTGTAATTATGGACATTATGCACGTCACACCACAAACACAATGCCATAAATTTACATCTTATATTATTATACACCCGAAATTGTCTTCTATTTTGACGAATATTAATTTTTCGGGTTGAAACTAAACTGTCAAAATGTGGAGCTTTGAATATTATTTCGAACAGGCGATCAAGTCAAAGAGTAATTTCCTAATAAATGTATTATGTTTCGCAAAATTATATATTTTCAAATGTTGAACATTTAATAATTATTACATATTATTGGAAAGATTGGACCTTATGGCTGACAATCTAATAAAGGTATTTATTAGGTTCGAGCTTTCAATACATGAATATCTTCATCAAGAAATATTCTTAGGCGCAATCCGTAATTGACTCAAGATGGAATCACCACAATTAATTATGATGCTCAAAAATATGTATTTGTAATGCTGAACGTTTAAATAATATTATGGACTGCTGATAATGACACACTATTTAATTAGAAAGCCATTTAATAATAATATGAATCATGCTGCTCAAAATTACTTATGTTGAACCATAAATTCAAAAACAACTAAATTTTGTTTATCCAGTCCACATAATAATAATAATAGTTGTTTATTGTCAATTAGATTCCTCTGAAAGTAGTTACACTAATGTGACATAGTCGTATACCGACTCACTTTGTGCCACCGCAATATAAGGTATCCAAGCTGATAAACTTCGCAACTAAACTTCCAAGAACGGTTTATAGTCTATGTGCTGTTAGCAGAAAAGCTCAGAAACCTCGTAATTTTGTGTTAGATCCAGATTAAAGAATGGGGACCTAAAATTTTGGGCATCTTTTTGATAAACATGAACATCGGCAGAGGTACCCCTTAGCTGGTGCCTCAATTAAATCCCTCTATGTAACGAAATGGCTATTTCACTTAACTTTGCCGAGATTTTCAGAGTTTGGACTTAAATAGTTTACCAACACTCACCTCTAGAGGACCAAAACTCAGAAAACACCACACAAATTTTAGGATTATCGCTTCCGTATCAACAGACCATTCTTAGTTTTATAAACTGTATCAAAACATACACTTTTGTAGCCATTTCACTCAAACAAGGCAACAACGTTATTTTCGTGTCAACATTCCATCATTATTTGCATGATGTAAACATCAGTCAGTGTTTAAAAGGCGGTTACCACCACAACTCATGTAATTTTTGAAAATTTACAGAGAATTTTATAAATAAACAAATAGATAATATAGAATACAAAGCAGTATAATAAATTAGGAGTATAGCAGCAGTATAATAAATTTACCTCAGACAGGGGAAAATTTGTGTGGAGACATTACTCAATGAATTCACTCTTAAGAATCCTTAATAGTTTCTACCAGAAACTTTTAAGATTAATAAATTTTCTGAAACAAATTTTTTTCCAGTTTCCTGAAAACTGCTTGAAAAAAATGAAAATCCTTCGCTTCAAAACTAACCAAATCCGGAGTTACGAACAACTACGACAATACAACTGGAACATTCAGGACATTGCAAGGATTCATGTATGCCTCTGCAAACTAACCAAGTGTACACCGTTCTTTTGGGACTACAACAGCTGCAAAATAGGGATAAACGAAACCAGATGGAAAACCAAGAAAGCAGTGGTTTATCTCATCCATTTTGGTATTCTCGTTTCTATGTTGTTTGAAATAGCTTCAAACACTTTCTATCAAACGAATGTGGACGCACAGAGCACCTTCTTTCGGCTCACAATATTGATGGCGCAATGTTGCACTATCGTTTACCACAAGCTGGCATGGTCAGAAACCGCTGATTTCTGTGCTCTGCTCAATTGTCTGGTGCAGAACTTCCCAGCATTGGGAACTGGTACAACATAACCTTTGCTAAATCAAAATTCAATTAGTTATTCTGTTGTCTAATTTTGTGTTTATCCACAGGAAATCTCAACAGAAAGCACACGAATGTGTTGCTCACTCTGTGGATAGTTAATAGCATTTTTGTGCCAGTAGCGGTCGCCACCATTATTTTATACTCGCCAGAAACACCGCCCTTCCCAACGTCTCTCCTCCATTTGGAATCCAAATGGCTTCAGACTGGAGTCCGGTTTTTGGTAGGAATTACCCAAATTTGGAATATTCTTTCATATTCGTTCCATGGCTACTTGATCTGTTTTTGCGTGATATTGGCTAATGCTGGAGTATACACTGGGATCAAATCTATAAAAAACACGACTTTAAAGTGTTCTCTGCAAAAATACAAAATACTACAGCTTGTTGCCCTTTACACAAATCTTTGTTTTCAAAAGTCAATTCACCTGTTTATTACCGTAGCATGCCTATTAATTGGAATCGTGAGCAATGCAGCAATTCTAAAATACCACGACTCCTTAGCATTGAAGGGGTTAGCCGTGCTGGTTGGACTTACATCTCAAACTACGGTGGGCACGCTGATATTCTACAGAATCCCTGGATTGGTGAACTGGATGAGTGGAGAGGTGCTTCAATACTGGAAAAAATATATGACAAGTGGAATAAGAAAAAAGGAAAGAAAAGTGATCAGATCCCTGCAGAAAATCCGGATAAATTTTGGATCTGTCAATTTCTTTGAAAGAAGTACTAATCTGGTCATCCTGGGGTTCCAGGTCGAGAAAACAATAAACTTGCTGCTCTTACTTGAGTAAAGTCAGTAACTGTGTTAAATATTCCTGCAATTTGTGTGTGAATACTGGGTAATTGGGTAATGTACCTATAAATGTTTGCTTTACAAGTTTTATCTTACGAGCTGCCGGCAATATAGTTATTTAGGTTGACGGAAACAAATAAAGACGAAACCCTTTTAAGGCAAACCAATAAACAGGTAAATGGTATTTCCCTATTTAAGGACTAAAAACAAATGTTATAACTAATTTTAAGATGTGTTTTCCTGACTACTAATTATTGAAGATAGATCATAGATTCAAAAAAGGAGCAAGTCACGTTAAGTACCACATTCTTTGAAAACCGATTTACAAATCAGGTAGCATTGAATATCGCAAAAAAATTCATTAGGATCGCGAAAAACAAGTTGTTGCAAAGCTAGCTTATATCATATGAAATATATATTACCAAATTTAAATAACTAAATTATTATTCTAGTTGTTTGATGTACCATAACCTCTCATTTATGATAAATAAATTATACTGCTGAATGTAATAAGTTCTAGGGTTGAATTTCACATTGAAACCAAATCATTGCAAACATTACTTAAAACCTGACATAATAAACTGTTCCTCATAAATATCTGACAAGCATAAAATATAAAACATTGAGCAGCATTTTAGCCTTGTTTTCACATTTGTTGATCTTTGCCAAATCAGGAAAGATAAATCAAAAAGTCAATTAGGTACCTCATTGTACATGAATTTAATTATTTTTATCTTTCAAACATATAGCAGATCCGTGATGAAACGCTACATGAGGATTTGGCGTTTCCTATCTTCTGACAACTGTCTGATGAAAGCATGTCATTGCTTCGTAGCAAATAATGAGATTTTGGGAAATTTACTTAATTTAAATATTAGGATATTACCAAGTGTCAATAACCGATGAATTTTGTGCTACGACACGGAGAGGTGACTTTTTAGTCGTACTATTTTCTTTAAATCCACACAAAATATTCATATGTGATTTGACCGAGTGATGATTCTTTGACCCGTTATGTCATGACAATGTCAATGCCACTATTAAATTGGTTTAATGAATTTACAATTTGAAGTATTAGTTCACAACAATCTACCTGCTGAAAGTTGAGAAATACCACTGATAGAAGCGCTTCAGCCATTATTTTCTTCGGCGTCCCTATCCTAGGGGCACGACCATTCTGGACCTTCATTTTGTGTCTATCAGATTTTGCAGCGTTTTTATCCATCTGTTGATTGTGTCACATTTGAAACCCTCTTTTTTGAAGAACAGCAATCTTATTCTTGTCACTTTTTTGTACTTCTGAAAAAGGTGCGAGCTCCGCACTTTCCTTTCTTTTTCATTGCACCCGAACCATTCTCGAAATTTTGAAAATATGCACTTTATTTACAATAAAAAACTGGATCGAATACATAAAAAAGCCGCTCCAATGCGGACACCAGCTGATAAGAATAAGCAACGCAAAGTACATCCATAGTCCACGTAGGGGTACTTTAGTTAGTGCATATACTTTTTTAGAATTGTTTTAGTATTGTTTTAGAATACCAACACCACTGTTCGTAGAAATCATCCTGTACTCCAATGTTGAGCAGTCGGAGCTCAGCCGTGGCAGAGGAACTTTTCCGGATGCGCATGATTACTCAATAGTTATATTTTCATGTTGATAATCCGTTTGCATATAAACCCAATTATAGCAATTTAAGTCTAAACATTAAAGGTTTAGTTTATTATAAACATTTAGGTTGTATGATTCAGTTCATATTTATATGATAACACTAGTTTGTATCCTCCGTGCTATAAACACAAAGTAGGCCTATCAACAGAATCTTAAATAGAACCATTGCCAACGCTGCAAATACAGTTCGAGGAATTTGTGAGAATTCTAGAACCGATGGTAACCCAAGATTTTCATCTGCGCTACTCTGATGGAAGAATGACAACCAATATTGTATTAAGCAAAGGATAATATTGATTTGATTAATAATTTGTGGGGTTTTATCAGTGCGACGATCCATTTGATATCAACATCGTGTCTTAGCAACTCACATTTGAGCATTACAACGAAATCCAATTATGAATACCTACTATTTGTTTAAGTACTGTTAGTGGTTTTATTATCATATATTTCTGTCCATTGGTTGTGTTTTTTCAAATTGGATAAAAGGTTTTGATTTTATATTTTATTGTATTATTTTTATTTAAATTATTCTTGTTCAGTATTTGTATCCAGAGAAGAATTGTTGATCTCCGATTTTGGATTTCGGTTCGAAAACATCGGACATTTTAGCAAAATGATTAGGCAAAAAAACAGGGCCTGGTTGGTCAGGTACACTAGCTGCCCGAGTAACAATACCATACGCGTTTAGTACCAAAACTTCGTAATCGGTGTATGTGAAAACTTGGTTGACTGCAATAAAAATTTATAATCATGTTAGTTTCTTATCCTAAAGCAAAATGTTTTAGTCACTAAATTATACCAACTTACAAATCCCAACATAACAAATTTCGGCACTTTGGATTCCTCTCCCATTTATTAGGTGAGCCCCATGCCAAGCCCTGCAAATGAATGATGTTTCCCCAGTGGCAGGATCTGTACCTCCTACAATCCAATTAGCGGGAAGATACCAAAGCCGAGTTGCAACCCAGCTTAGCGCTATTTGAGGTCCAACTAGTGTCTGAAAATCGCCTGTTTCATGCTCATATTCGTATGGAAAATAGGCACGGTGGCCTTGGATGACGAAGACTGACTTCCCAGTAAGCCAATGGCCTCCCACGAGGCCTCTAGCAAGATAATACACGTGATCGCTTTCTATGCCCACTGGAACAAGTTGATCTAGTATGTTAGTCTGGCTGTAGGCAATAACCAAAACGCTGAGGAAGAAAATGGAAAATAAAAAATATTTAATGACCGCCATTTTTATATTTCTCGCGTTTGAAAATTGTTTCCTGTCCAAATTTCTAGCTTGATCAGCACAACAAATAGATGGATGAATGAATGAGAGCAAAAGAAAAATTTCTCCGGTTTTTATAGCAAACATGTCGCTGTCACTCAAAGTGTTCTATATACATAGTTATACGGGATAAACGTATTTTTATTGGGTTAAGGTGGATCCTTGGTAGTTTTTGTTGCTCCTATTTCAGTTTTATTCGGAAAAAAGGGAGTAATTATGCCAAACGTGATGCAGATAAAAATTTCCAATTTTCACACTCCATAATAATAATTAAATTGATAGAAGTATTCCAAATTCAAACCTATGTCCTACCCACCTCCATATTTTGAGGCTCTGTGTAATTTATTTTTGTTGTTCGAACAATTCACGCGAATTTGGTCAAGGTAGAGATAAAGCAAGGTTATTTTATTTGCGTGCCAAAAACACCAATGATCTCATATATTTGATTTTATCCAAATAAACAAACATGCAATGTTATTTGCACTTATTTCAAGATAACACTCATGCCTAAATATTACCAAATTGGGTCACACGATGCATAAAAGTTGGTTCTAATTTTATAACCATAATCAAACATTTCTGTAAAGTCCAAAACAAATTACTAAAATATAAACCAAGGTGTTCCACGGTACCATTTTAGAACTGTCAGAACCTGCTGTCGATTGCACATTACAGTTGTTTTGGTTACAAGTGAAAATGCCAGTGTCAGTCACATTCTCATCAAGTTCGTCGCTAAAATCCACCAGCAAGTCGGAAATTTCTTCATCCTTCACATTTGCAATTAAATTCTTTAACTTTCCTTCATGACACTGCGGGCCAATCGTCCAGTTATAAAATGACATAAGGCAGCCGCGAAAAACTCCGTCAACGGGATATTTACCGTAATAGCTTCCATACCGTCCTTTGTTAGTCAACGTGACACATGTGAAGACAGCGTTGGGGTGTGGTTTTTTTCTTGCAATGCTGTCGTTTATATGGTGCTCATTATTTGGGAGACCTTATTAATTTCAAAATAGTTTAATATTTTATCAACTGCAAGAGATTCCTTGATAAAGTGCATTACCTATGCCAAACCCAGCTTTACTCATATTGGGCAAAATTCTGTATTCCAGTGTGGAACAGTCAAAGCTCAATCTAGACAACGGAGTTTTCCCAGATGCACATGAATCTTCTACCCTTATATCTTCATGATGGTAATCAGTTACAACGTAGATACAGTGATAACACTTCAGACCTAGAAAATCAGTTATTGAATTAAATTATAAACCACAAAAGTAAATATGTATTAACAATGGTGTACCCTCAGTGCTGACTACGCAAAGTATTCCAGCGAACAAAATGTTTAACAAGAAGTTTCTCATTTTGCTAAAGATTGTATTTTTTCCTATTAAACTGTGTCGTCTTTGCATGGGTGGATTCATCACAGAACTGATATACATTGCAACAAAAATCCAAATATTTTTAGTAGGGTATCAAAGCGACAGTTTACTGATTACCAAATATAATGTGCATCAATGCGAAGCCGTGCTTGTTTTGCGTTCTGATTTTGAATTAGGTCAAAACATTGTTTATGCATACAAGCGGAGCTTATAAAACCATAACATACAGGAATGCTACGTCAGATGCAATTTTTGATAAAGATTAAGATAACGCTTATTTGATGAACCAAATACATCTCATGCACAATGTTTGCTTGTGAAGACAATACTCATACCGGCATGAGTGTATACTATGTAGGTTTTTTAACCCATTATGGTTAAAAATGAGCTTGATTTTTTTAAAATTACACCTGCAAAGATTGTGTATTTAGTTGCGACCGTAATATCATAAATATCATCATCATCATAAATCGTATTTAATAAATAAATACCAAGTAAAATTCAAAACCTTAACTAGCCCATTATAAAAACCGATGTCTAACAAATTCGTGCTATGGCTCTTGATTGCGGCGGTCGTTGTGTCGTGATGGTGATACACTAAAAGAATTGAAAAAGAAGTTTCGGAATTCAATTTTTGGAAATTATAATTTTGTCTAGTGTAAACATAAACAATCATGACTAATCGCAAAATATGTAACTACGTATGTAACATTTAGAAATTCGTAATGTAATTCCAACATGGGCATAAAATTACCCTTTGTGACCAAATGCACATGTGCAAAGTGTGGCATGTGTAGGATAACTAAGTCTAAGGGGTCTAAGTTCCCTAATTAGGGGCTTTTTTAGGCCCCTAATTAGGGAACTTAGGCTCCTAATTAGGGACCTGAAAACTGACTGATTAAGGTGCAATAACTATATTAGTACAAATTCTCTACGAAATGGATTCTTAAGAAACAAGTAGTATGTAGTCCTAAGTATCAGGTTTTAGAGCCAAAAATGTTTTTTTTTCTTCGAAGACGTTGAAAGTTGTAATTTTATTATGACCACTATAAATAGCTATAAATTGCAGCTAAATTTTTGCAACCGCGATCTGATCACCCTGCTATTAAATAATTAGTATTTATTTGACCGTGAGTTTTACGAACAAGGCTAATGTGGCAAGTCCGGTGTGAGGTTGGTACTCACTAAGTAAGGTAGTGAAGGATTTTAGAATATTATGTTAAGCGATCCTGGACTGGATTGCTCATCTCACATTCATTCATTTTACATTCTAAGAAATGAAACTAATATAAATATAACAATATAATGGCAAGGCTGGAGGACCCAGTCTTGAACCGACGCGTACTATATAAAGGAGCTCAAAACGCTCATCATGT
>JAQGAP010000219.1:0-50401 GCA_034697805.1 Orchesella bifasciata
CACATAGCACAAGCCCATTTATCCCGAATGATCAACAATGCAAATATAACCTTCGTGTTGGCATGCAATGTAGTAAATAGCATAAACGTTTTTAATAGTTTAATGAAACGATTTGATGATGTACGCATATTTTCAAGTTTTCATTGCACACCCCTAGCATGCTGCTTTACGAGCTTTGTTGTTAATACGCAATAATCACTTACATACCGAGTTATGTATGTCTCCTTCACGCATGTTTAGCTGTAGTTGTAGTGATGAGTTAATAATTGGCTCGTAATTTCCACTCGAGAGCATTGCCAAGTTGTTACTTTCTAGGGATTTTATGGACGTTCCCCAATTATTCTCTGAAGTGTCGGTCACAATCATAAAAAAATGTTTTTAGCCATCTGACATTTATGTTTACTCCTTTGTATGCGCTTATTTATTGGAAAGGCTAGTTTGTTGCTTTATTTCTTTAAGACCATAAAAGCTAACCTGTACAGCACAGTTCATCAACAAGTCGTTCCTCTAAAAACGAATGGACAGAAATTACCGGCATTCTATTGCTTTTATTCCTTCATGATTTACAGTTCGTAGAGATCACCTCTATTTTCCTTTTAATTTCGAGCAAATAAAATAAACTCGAGGTACAAGTCATGTCATTACAAATAGAAGAGACCAACTCTAGAGGAACGAAAGTAGGTGGTGCAAACACCAACTAAACAGAAATGTGTTTTCAACTAAAGAACTTTTACTGCTAAACAACAGGCAATCGCTAAAGATTAGTTTTTGAATCAGGCTCCATGCCTAGTCAAGTCATAGGTGCATACAAACATATTTATGGTTGTGGTTCATATAAACGTCAGCATCTCGTGCAGCATATTTCATATAGTATGTATTTAACTGTTAATTTGGTTTTACGTCGTGGTAATTTGCAAGCAAGCCTTCCCTCGTCTACGCTTACTAAAACAGCTTCCGTCTTTCTACAACAATATGTCCCCAAAATGCCTAGGCTCTTAAATATGTACTCGCCGAGCCCTTTTCCAGGACATCTTTTCAATCCTGAGAAACGCCCTTTGTTTCTTTCGATTCGCAGAGAGAATACATACATCTGTTTTGTAGAACTGCATTCATTTGTTGTACCCCTGCATTGAGATGACTCTATGGGTAAAGAAGAAGTAAAAAGGTTCTTTCAGATTTTGCCTTTTGTATAGGAGAAGCAGGCAAGTTTCATATTATTATAATTCAAAAGGTTCACTGACTGAGTGACTGACTGCCCATGAATGAAATTCGGGAAAGAAATAAGAGGAAGAATCATCAGTAAGAAAGAGGAATCGTATAATAAAAAGACATGCCCTAGATTTCATGCTCAAACCTTTTGTGCTCCATCCTATTCATCTGGATTTCCCAGAGTTGTCGCTCCAATTGAAAAAGTGTGAGACAAAAACTAGTTGATTCTCTATTTCATCTTCTTGCATTCGTTCTCGTTCTGGTGGAAGTCTCGCAATCGTCCTCCTGTCTGACTCAATGAATGCAGGTAAATCTTTCCAAATAATGCATCTTCCCTTCCCTATCACTTTCAGCACAAGGGTGTATCTTCTCAAACTTACCTTTGGGCTCAGGGAATTAATTTAACTTGAACCGATCTGATTAATTCCGACCAACACAGAGAAGCTTGACAAACCACTAAGAATTCCAAATAAATATTTTACTCGCAATATGGGTAGCTAACCAACCCGTGTCATTGTAATATATTTCATTCGGTTGACAACCAAACAAGCATTCAGATTCAGGTTTATCACGTTAGTCAGACATGGATTGAAAATCAATTGGGCCAGTGCTTGCTTACTTGCTCCAATTTGACTCCAAGGCAAGAGCATGAAATGACATATGATGATCATTGCCCCTGGAGGAATCATCCTTGGCAGATTTTGCTATTAAAATCAACTTAGGGGAAGGTGTAACGTTGCTTCCATCCGCCGCTGCTCCTTCTTTCGGTACACACCAAGTTATTATTTTATGAGTTTTGAATATTCCAAATTTATGTTCATTCATGGAAGAATAAGCCTTTGAAATGATGTCAAATTACAATTTGCAACACAGCTTGCTTACAACCCACCCATCTCTCAAGACCAAGAATGATTTTAGGTCAAGGAAAAAAGCAAATAGCAATTTTGAGACGAAACTCTTTCATTTCTGCCTCATGTATCAGCCTCAACATCCCACGCAACTTTTAAGAAAAGGATGTCATTTTCATGTAAAATACATGATAAATTGGAAGCCCACAAGGAAAGAGATCACTACATGGCCGCATGCATAAATGATGGGGCCTCTGCTGTGTGCCTACATATATTCTTATCTATCATTCCGATCCGCAAGCATGTGCACAGAATGGAAGAAGGAGTTAAGTGTTTTTAGGATTCCTTATCGGTGTGGCAAAAACACGGTGAAAGAGAGGTATTTTGACGGTGGCAGAAATCGTATGAAATGTAAATCCTAACTTCCAACCTTAAGGTACACAATGACTCTTACTTCAAATTCAACTACTATTATGAGGCTATTGTTTTAAGATGTCGAGTCGAAGTATTGCCTAGCCATTTTGTTTAAAAGTATGAGATTTAGTACATAAATGGTAATGAAACTACCCCATATATGAAAAAAATTAGACTAGCAATAATCTGGTAGCAATTTCTTTCACCATGAAAATGACTGGTTGACAGTATGATGTTTTGTGCTGCCACGATGAGCGGACACCGTTTTTGTCTAAGGATGAATTTTCTTGCTCATAACATTCACTTTTGGAAGTACGGTATGGCTCGTGCCAACTGTTACGTCGGGGCCACTAGCACAAAGTACGGTAGAGAATAGAATAGTGTACAAATACACATACACAACGCATCTAATCATCTACAGGATTTTCTGTACAGGCATAAGCCCACAAAACACTGAGGATGCGATAGCGACTTTAAGCGTGTGACGTATCTTCTTTACCCGTAATATTCTCATTAGAAAACGCTAGCAAACAACTGTCTTCAGGGGTAGATGGTCATCTCAGTCATAGAGACCCTCTGTAAAGTGGATGGATCCTCCGTTGCGAGAATAATAGCTGATGACTTCTCATTTCCAACTTTTTTCTTTGTACTTACTACATAGTACAACTGTGCACGCTTCTCCATTTTCATATTTTCTTGTGGGGGTTTCATGATTTTACGAGAAACATCTGCTCTTCTTCCATTTTTTCTCGCTTTATTCTTTTGCCTGTTGTTCATAGTGTTGGTGTGGTGTAAGGGTTTTTGTCCCGCTGGAAGAAGTGTGCGTTTTTATGATTGCATGGACGTGTATCTCCACCGTTGATAATGATGTTGATCATCGTCCTCAACATCAACAACATCATGCATTTTGTTGGGCTGCCGTTTTAGGGAGATGTTTCATAAAAGTTTGGGGATAATCTCGTAAGTGGACCAACTAACTGAACTCTGAGAGAAGCATATGTAATGCACCATAGTTCAAGTATTTTTATCCTTGAGACGAGTATTGATACAGTAAGATGGGTTTTTTTCATTCGGACTGATTGATGGAGAACCCTTCGCTTCATCTTATGCAGGAGTTGTAATTGTAATCCTGGTGCGACAACTGGCAAGGTTGTCTACTCTAGTGAAGGATTCAATGGAAATGTATTTATCTCAAGAAAGAGAGCAGATGCAATACTTTTTTTTTATTCTACCCAACAAAGTGGATTCAAAGAAAAAAGGGGACTGATTTTTAAGGCCAGCACTTGTGTCGCGTGCACATGGTCAAAGAAAAGGAAATGTTAATCGTTAGTTCGTTTTTCTCCCCTTAAATCTTTCGTTTTCTTAAGGGTAGAATGTTGATGTACACATTATTGAAATATGAATAAGGGGTGGTAGCAGTGTTCGGTTGCTTTTTTTGTCTCGAATGCCAGGTGTTCCGTGATGTCTCGAGCACATGTTCAAGTCACCCAGATAGCAAGCTGGAATCAAGATGCAGATGAAAAATCTTCTATGCACCATTCTACTAATATCCCTCAAAATATGCCTATCATCTGCTCCTGTTTGCTACGGTCTCCAGAATTCTTGTTGAATTTGGGTCTCTGGAGCAAATTTACTGATACAACCGGTTGGTTGCCAGTCATGTTTCCTAACAGTTCCTCATTGCATGCAATGCACTGACCAACATCTTTTTCTGTAATATATTCCGAAAGATGTACCTGCATGAATCCTGTTACTTGCTTGTTAGGATCTTCCTGGAATATTTGTGGCAGTTTTTCAAGGAATCATCTCTTAGTGTTAAATGATTGCTTCAAGGATGCAGGTACAGCCGTCTACTTATTTGCCAAGTGTTATAAAATGCTCTAACTTCCCTTTCAACAGACTCCATATGTTTGGCTTTTGTTTTCTATTTTTCGTACGTTAAAATTTTCCTTTCATTTTGCAAAATGCACCAATGCTCCACTTAGAAATGATAGGCTACAGCATGATAATCACCCTTTTTTAATGTTTCTTTCAGTAATTATTAAAATAAATGATAAGCAAATCAGTCAAAACAAATTTTTTTTCCATAACCACGACAAATTTCAACCTTATGCTTACCTGAAAAAATTGCCATACTTTAAGTTATGATAGAATACTAAACCTGTATACATAATATGTACTATTTAATTCTATTCCTACACTATTGTTCAACACCATTCCTTATATGAAGCTTCTATAACTGTACAGAAAGAAGTGGATCTTAATTAGGCATCAAAACAGCACTAACAACATATAAACCACACACATGAACACGGAAGCAACAACGATTTATAAAAAGAACGCGCAATTGTAAAGAAAATAGACAAAAATGGAATCTTTACTATCTTTCACCATAATTCAAGACTACGAAACCTAACCATTTCCTAAACTTTTCTCTTCAATGCATACTTGCACAACGCACATGAATCTAATCTCGGGTAAACTACGAAGCAGTTTTTTATTGCAATGATGAGGTGAAAGCTGATACTCGTCATAAATCCTTGAGAGAATCGCAATTATCCTCATCCTAATTCGCATACGATAAGTAAAATATAATGGCATTCCCTTTGCACACATCTCATGATTTGTCTTTAACAATGTATCAATCCCAGACAAAGAAGAAATACGAACGAAAAAACGTGTCACGTGTTGTTACATGGAAATTTGTATAAAAGCTCATTTAATTCCATCTAAACTTCTTTTTCTCAACTTATTTTTACTCATATCAAACAGAAGATTAAAACTGCACGCATCGATAAAATCATACAGTTTCCTAATTAAAGTGTCTTTTGAAAATTGGGAGAAAACATGCATGATACA
Organism: Orchesella bifasciata; assembly: GCA_034697805.1. NCBI lineage: Eukaryota > Metazoa > Arthropoda > Collembola > Entomobryomorpha > Orchesellidae > Orchesella > Orchesella bifasciata. The sequence goes on from JAQGAP010000219.1 coordinate 5,331, forward strand.
TGCAAACTCTTGATAGGTGATGTGGTGGTTGTAGCGTGCAATGTCTTTTTCACCGCATGCGAAAGAATACACACGCAAACTATCATATTAATTTCTCTAAAAAATATATAGTTGGTTAGAACATCTGCCTCAGTTGGGTTTTAAATTGCACGCCGCACATGCCGTAGTATCAACGTGTCTTCAAATTCTCCGTTGTTCTAATTCAGATATTATATACCTACAGAAAAAATAACGCTGAATCCAATATCATTCTTGTGGCTTCATTAAAAGATGGAATACAAAGCAGCAGAGGATACTGATCACCGTTTTCTAAGAAATATATACTTATTCACATGGCATGGGAATACTTTCTGGCACACTTTGAGAATGGAAATACATACTGCATAATGCTTTCTTCCTAAAACATCTATAAAGGAGGACACCACATTATACGGCAAGTCATGAGAAGAAATGAACTGATGGAAACGAAACTTTCTTAGTAGAGAAGAAATATGCCCATTTGAAACTAATTGCACTTACAACGTATCATATAGAACGTAATCATCTTTTTAACTTCCAATTCCGCTTAATTTAATCAGCTTTCAAGTACATTTCCAGTTCTACGCAAGGAAGCTGTTTGCTTTTGTATTAAAAATACAAGTTTGATCATGGATGAAAACTGGGCAGGATGATCCTAATAATGGTAAGAATAATTGTACAAACGGAGATGGGGAAAAAATAGGGAGAGCTAACAAGTTGAGAACATGTGTCACACAAGTGGAAGATTGTGGTTAAAAAGTGAACTCCTGTCAAGTGTGCAGGCATTAATTGTCAGATATTACATAACATGCTCATCATCGTGCACTGTAAAGCACGGGCGTAGAAAGAAAGAAGCTTGATACTTATCACTTTTTAGTCCTAACGAGTGCATAATATTCAGCTATCAATGATGATGATTGGAAGGATGACTCTAGATTTTAGAGCACATGTTTTATTTGTATTATTATATTAATACATATAAATTAAGTCTCCTGCTGAGATACCTCCACAGTTGCTACAAATGAGTACATTGTGTTTTTACCATGTATCATTTGACATGTTCATTATGGTCGTTAAGCCATAAACGTTTTACATGTGCGCATATAGTAACGGCATGCTCAAGAAGTTGAAACCATGCGTATTTTTCTAAATCTATCAAGATGTACAGCTTTTTTGCATTATGAGGCTGGATGGCCTCGTATAAAGCTTTTTTTCGAAGGACTGGGGAGATATGAGAATTTAACAAGCTGTGCTGTCCACGTGCATTTTCTCTCTTTCATGAGTGTTTCATTATTATGGAGATTGGCGTATAATATATAAGCATATATATATAATCATGGCATTCAACCAACAATGAAAGGGAAACTCGGGATTTTATTTGAGTTTAGCTCATAATATTTTGGGAATGGAGCAGCGAAACGTGTTAGAAAAATGAACACAGTACAATGATAGGGGCCGTTTATCCAAGAAATAAAAATTTTATTTCGCTCCTTTTTTCGTATTTTTACACAGCTTTCTGTGATCTTATCCAGGGCCACGTTTTGTAGGCCTTTATCTGATGGATGTTGGTTGGGTCTAAGCTTACGTTTTGAGGACAACTGATTCAAAAAGTGTAATGGCACTTTTACCCTGGCCTAAATCAGAACGAACTTGATGTTACACTGAAGTAATTTCCACGTGCTCTAACTTATTCATAAAAGTAGGCTTTCTCTGCAGCTGAAAGGAAACTCACACTCGTATACCTTTGAGGTACATAAGTTCGAGCTGGCTGGAACATGACCGAAATTAAGTTCCCAGAAATAAGCATATTGCCGTCATGGTCAAAACTAACAGTGAGTGAAATGAACATTTCCCCGTTGTGCGTGTGTCTGTCTACTGCCGTAGACCGGAGTGCAGTCCTGGCATTAGATACTGGTAAGGCACGACCTGTCATGGGAAAAGAAAGTATAAAAAAGGGAAGCGAGTAGTACTCAGTTTACGATACGCAAGGGGAAATTACTCTGGGCTCATGCTTTGATTACGTACATGATATAGAAGAAAACCAAACACACCTTTTTATATCATGAATTTTGAAAATATTCGTGCTTCCAAGCCAGAAGAATGATTCATGCTGTATTCCATCGTGTAATGCCTCCTAATACTATCACGGGGTTTACCTAGCTTGTAGATCATTGTTGAGTGTATCTCTTTTTTCGGGGTTTCAGCTCACGGAATTGCTTACGTAATATTTTCTGTAAATCATTGAAAAACAAAACTGACTTACAATTGGCGTCATGTTACTAATTTCATATTTAATCTTGATTAAACCGTTACTGTTCCATCATGGGCTTTTCAAGTAAGTAAGCGAACGAGAGTCCATTTTTACAATCTAAAGTAAATGAAAGCTTATTTGTGTAAAACATTTTCCTGTTACTACGACGTCAGTAAAACTGCGATTCGCTTTTGATTATATGCCAAATATTAAAGTAATCCAGTTTAAAATTTAAATTAGAGCTGGAAATAATTTAAATAAAAATACGAACGCTGTCTACGAACTACGAAAAATACGAACAATTCAATTTGGAAATATTGCAGTTATGACGCAAGAGCTGCAAATATTAGTTACTTTCACCGTCGAAGGACAAAAAAAAAGTACTGCGAATTTTGATTTGAAGTACCATAAAAATATTTCGAATTTAAGCAACAATGCATCTACGTAAGCAATGTGAAATGCTAGAGGGGAAAAAATTTGCGTTTTATGAATGTACGATGTCACCTTTGAATAAAAAAGAACAAAATCGCAACTGGAAAAACTGATTGTGAGATTTCCAGCACTTAAGATCGTTTATACTACCAACGACACGACCTCGTCTAATTTGACCTGCACTATCAAGGTAGCAAATGAAAAGTGATGATTTGTACCATCGCACTCAATCTGGATGCTTAATGAAGCTTATTTACAATTAAGAAATTAGTTCAGCTATTGCAGCAATTGACCTCAATAGGATATTTTTAATCATAGTATTTATAGTTCATCGTAGTTAACTGATTGTGATATCAAATGTTAGGCAGGCTTCTAATTCTGTATGAGACACTAATTTAGCGTGTTCTGCTGGAGAGTTTGGTGAGTTATGATTTTCCCAACTGAAACTCATAACTAACAAGCATCTCGTTTGCCTTTGCTAGGAGTAACCGATAGCGCAGCGGCACATCATTAGCTTGCTTTGAGCAACAGCGAGTCTATAATTATCATTTTGTTACCTAATCATAAACGTAAATATATCAACAAGAAGAAGGTGGTAAACAAACGGAACGATGAATTGAGTAAATGTAGAGAGCTGACAGTGACTTGATAATAAAGTTGTGCGTGTGTGTAGAAAATAGAAAATAAAGTTATGTCGATGTAATTTAATCAATATAGCTAATTCAATGTTTTACTAAGTGCGTACGTCGGTAACAACATAGTGCTTCTAGCCGCCGTACTCGCTTTTTCACTCGCAATCAGCTCGCTTGATACGACGGCAAATTGCCAGTTTTATACTTTACGGAATAAAAATTCAATGTGCACGCATATCAAAGCGTCAGTCAGTGGAGGAGTAGAGCTGGATGGAAAGAAAATGAGCTTCCCTATTTAATAATGAAACCAGGTGCTTTCTCAACAGCAATCACTCAATGTTACTTCAAGAATAAAGCACATACACACACACTCACAAATAAATCGTTGATAAACTTACGCACAAGTTCCTTGACCTCTCACACCCCTTTATCGTGGTCTACTTCAACAACCATATTTTATTTATCATAAAGAGCCAAGTGGCACATGTTGCAAAATCGTTTCACTTTCAATCGGGGGAGTCGCAGCGAGTTGGTTCACTCTGACAGTATTATAGTTTATGCAGAACTGTATGGAGCATATCAGCGTTTACCTGTGTACAACGGACCTATTCACCGGCAACTTCTTTTAAGTCTGGCTTTGAAAATATAGGTTTCAGGACTGGTACTTGTTCGCGTAGCAAAAACTTCAAGACCCTTTCGAGTGAATAATACATATTTGCTATCATTGTCATTGGGTCGCTGTAAGTAAAATCAATGTAACGACTATGTTTAAACATATTATATGTCAGATTAGAATTTGGTATGGATGGGTATTAGGTAATGGACGAGAATCCGAATGCGGATGCAAGGATGGATGAATGAATGAATCCGTAACTTTCCAATTTGCTTTTCCTTGCTTTCATGCATGAAAATTCGTTTTCCGGGTACAAAAGTCACAAAAACTGAGAGTGAGTGTTCCATTTCTTTGAGTACACACTCTACCACGCTTTCGCTTTCATGTTGTAGATTGAGGCGCATTTGCTTAAACACATCCTCCGAGCTTTCGGTGTTATACTTATGCATCTAACAGGCATCTTTTGAGATTGGCATATTTCAGTGAAATACATGTTAAATCTCAGCATTCATTTCCTGCTTTAGAACTTTCCCCATTTTTATATGCCATCGCTGTCGCTGCTTCATCCACTTCCTCAACCTTATACAAAAGCGGCAGCTCAGTACGGAGAAAGAGAAAGTGTGCTAATAACATTGCAAAATGCACTTCTTACTTCCGCTTCAGTGCTTCAGAAGCGGATTTGAGGGAAGCTTTCCTGGAGCTCACACAAATATATTATCGGCACTGCAACTATTATCTCATCTCATTTCAATTCGCTACCTCCTCACAACTCACCCAGAAGTCCTGTCAATGTGTTAGTACACAAAATAGGAATGGTGTTAAAGTGAGCTAAGTTCTTTGCTCATGTTGCCATATGTCAATATTTATGTCACACGTAGTGAATGCAATTTGCTGCTGTTCTGCTCTCCATGTGAGTATGCACATGAATGTTGGATGCCCATTTAGTTTGGTCACTGACCTGGCCGACTGTTCCGAATGTTCTTCTTGAGTGTGCCGCCTACATTGTGATTAAAGCTGAGAGTAAGTATGCTGTGGCACAGGGTGGTTCCGATATACTTGCTAACTGAATAGGTCGAGAAATCTCTTTCTGCGGACTGAATCTTCATGATTTAGGGTACAAAATATGCTGAAGCTGCAGCAGCACAGCTTAAGTCAATCTAAGTACAATAAACTTATGGGTATGAAATTTCCCTCGATGATAATATGACATGACATGACCACACATTAAAGAATCCATATTGTCCTCACTTAATAGGTAATAGTGGAAGCTAAATCTTTCATACGTACATTTCTTTGAATAGTCATAGTAGATTTACTATATAAAGAAATCGGAAATTATAGTCTAAGTACTTTGCTGAGTGAGTAATGCTTGACTTGAATCGAATTTGTCGGCAATAGCGTCAATGCACATTTGTGGTAGGCGAGTTGAACGTCTCATGAACTGAGAATATTTGGTAAATGCAGTGAATTTTATCGCAGCATGTTACCAGTTCAACCGTCACATTTTAATAACCTAATAATATTTACAGTATTTCCTTTTGACATGCAATCTAATTCTAAGATCATAAACATTGCTCGAATGCTTTTTCATTGATGAATAATGTTTACATATTTGCGACTACAAAATTTCAGACGCTGTTGAATGTAGAAAGCAATTAAAGGAATAGTTCTCTTTAATAATGATACTAATGCGAATTATTGTTGAGCCTAGTTCTACGACAGAATAAGGTCACACTATTAAAATTTTAAAACTATAAGCTAGTATCTAAACACATCGTTTTAAGCATTTTTAATGCAGATTATCGAAGGACATTATGTAATTAGTTCATTACATTCCTGAGTTACCAGGTTTATTGATTAATGAAAAGTTGGATTGTTTATTAAATTTTTTCGGAAAGACGAATGTGTTATTTCTTTATGGCTAACGTTTCATTCTTTGAAGTTCCTTACGGGAGAAAGCATGGGGAAAGTCAAGATTAGCAACTAATCGTTTTCATGGGAGATATTGTTGGTCTATTTTCTTTCATGCATCGGTAGTTTTACTCCCATCTATGTTTTAAATATCATACTTGGTATCTATTCAACAAACTGGTTACGTTATTATTAAAGATTATTTCGGTGCAACAACAAAGTTAGATAACAGACGTCAGAGTAGACGAGTTTCAAATAAAATATCGTAATTACCTGGTGCCTTTGAAACTTTAAACTTAAAAAATAAAAATGACTTTCCCCATGCTTTCTCCCATAAGGAATTTCAAAAAGTGAAAAAGTTAGCCGTAAAGAATAAGCAAATTTTTTTTCCGAAAAATATCTTCGTAGTGTAAAAAAATCCAGCTATACGTTTTCAGTACACAATAAAATGAATGATTTGCCAAAGGTTGGGGCAAATCCACGAGTTCCTCTTCACGTAGGTTCCTCGTCAATAGACTACGATCGCTTAATGTAAGGTGTATATTATTGAAAATTAAGCCTTACTATATTGTTTGATGAGTAATGATGTAGTATTTGGGCTCATTAATTTATGTCGCGCAAACACGTAATTTTCTCAAAGTCCATAAGTTGATTACCTGTTTCTTATCATCATGTTTTAGTAATATACATATGTACATACAAACAATACATGAAACAGTGTCACTTGTTTTAACATAAAATTGAATCATGCGACCTCCAGTACTTTTGATTGTCTATTTAGAGCTTAGAGGCAGGAGGAGCTCGTCCAATGCATTATTCTTTGTTTCTTATTCCACAACGAAAGCATTAATGGACTATTTGAAATATCTAGAGGTCAATCAATCTTGCTATTCTTCTTATATATCTGCTGAGTTCATTAGTATAGTAAAACTGACATGAGTGTTGAATTGAATGACGGGAAATCTTATTAGGTGAAGTTTATTTGAGTAGATTAAGTAAAAATTTAGTTGCGCTGAAATTCAGATTAGGATATTCAATGAAATTTCTACCTTATGATTTGTAAAATTTTGAATAAACTTATGTGTTAATCAACTTTATCTAGTAAATATGTTATACATTGTGTATGATGTTTGTTAAAATACTGACGAATACAATTATGGCGTAGTGTGCTGGAGCAGAATTTTTGAATGCTTAGTACATCATCTAGTACTTGAACAGCGTCATACATAATGTGGACGCACAATCGTTCAACGAAATTCGAGTCCCTTAACAAATTGGTATTTGTTTAGTAGCATTGACTCATATCAGGCTAATTTTGGGGAAATGGTACACTAGGGACATCACCTAAAAAATTATGCAAGCTGGGGAAACATTCTAATTAATATTAAAGATGGTTATACATTCAAGCGTAAAGTGAAAGGCACTTTTATACACGTATGCACTAGTTTTTACAAATATTGAATGTTGTAACCATTAAAATTTCATAAATGCGATCCGCACCATAAGCAATAAGAGATGCCAATAATTCCTGAGCCAAGCCTTCTAAACGATAGTGTGGAAGTATGCGATGGAATATTAAACCCCAGTGATGTTTTATGCATTTTGTATTTCAGCTATTTTATTTGTATCTGTATACCGACTTGCATTAGAAAGGAATAACCCAGATCGGCCAGGCATTTACGCCTCTTGAATGACATTGGCACTCTGCATCCCCATCCACCAGTACAAAAAACAAAGTTTCTGATTAACTCCTTAACGCTACAAGCAGAAGTTGTGATCTCAGAGTCTGAATCTGACAGAAGTGAGTACCAATGTGAACTAGTTCCACCACGTGCCTGCAGAAGAAACCTCTCCCTCCAGTAATCCATAAATATATACATACCCCTTAGTGGAAGCTGAAGCCTTACTATAGAAAAACCATCCAGTCAAAGTTTACTGTTCAAATGCTGCTTAACTCATTATATGCATTATCCATTAATTTGGCTGGCACTGTCATTGTCAAAAGCACTTCTGTAATTGTCATATTACTAAAGCAGCATGCATAAATTTCATTTAATTCCGGGTGACACATAATGTCGTAATGCAAGAGTGGAGGGTTTTTTAAACTGGATTAATCAAACGCTTGTAATTAATACATTGCCACATGCCATGCCCACTATAAGTAAGTGAGTTTTGAAAACCTCTGAGATTTATTTTTTGAAAATCGTAGGGTCATTAAAGATATTGAAACTCTGCTCCCATTCATATTAAATGCATACTACAAGCTGCAACTGTCTGAATCATGTTACATTACTTCTTTAAAAAAAAGTTAGTTGGATACACGACAAAAAGCTTGTCAAAATAATGCTTCAGTATAGACATATATCCATGTATCTATATATTATGCATTATGTACAAGTTTCGTTTTAACATGTGCACCGTGAACAAACTCACTCACCCCCTCTCTGTCTAGCACAGTGGCAGCGTGGCTAGAAACGGATGTTTTCGAATCGAATTCAGAGTGAATACAAGAGACAGAGCACGACATGGCCAAAAGTACAACTACAAACTGTTAATGTAGTGTGTCAGACATGTCTCGTGAAGCTATGTCGTCTTTCTCTCTGCGTTCTATCAAATGGAATTAAATACGGAATGATAGTGGAAACTATTCCATTACACATGGATTTGAGCGAAGTGCATACACACAACATAACATTAGGCAATTTCTTCCGATTTTTGTGTGTGTTGTAAACATCCGATGGTAGCAAAAGGTTGTGTCTTTTCCACCACCACACAACCTTACATGTGGTTTAGTAGTAGGTTGGTTGAGTCAAAGTCTCTGTCTCTGCTCAAGTCCCTCCACATACATACATACTGCAGATCCATCAATCCCTTAGTTTCTCTTTGAACTGGGACTGGATATATGTTGTAGTAACTACCAGTTTTGGACAACAAGAATCGTGGAGTTAGTTAGAACTCAGTGTTGGACAACAACTTAGCATACCCCACAAAAAGCATGAGCTTAGGGAGCTATAAAAAAGGAGCTGGAAGCATACAGCACGAAAGTTATTCAACATCAACTCGTACTTTGGGGGGGAAAATGGCTTGGGAATACGCATGTGGATATGTTAGTAGCAGTTTTAATTCATTCAGTACATATCGTTATATGACTGTCTGATGTGGTTCAATAGGAGCTATGCGATGCGCACAACATCACAAAACATCAGCCAGGAAAAGTAGCGTACTCGTATTCCTGAGAGATTTGGATAATGTTACCATCCTCTGAAAGGAGCTAAGCTAACCAAAAACCATTCTCATAGCTAGTAATTTAATCACGTATGTATGTATTCCCAAATATTTCCCTCTTCTCTCTCAACTTCTCTCGTGGATGGAATGGATGGAAGGAAGGCAACACAGGGAACGGGGAGCGAGGGAAAAAACTATTTTGCTTACGCACAAGATACGCACAGTGTGTGAGCGTGCGTTTTCCAGAATTAAAAGGTCATTGCCATTGCTGTCTGAGAAGCTCCTGAAAACATCAACAGACTCAGGCAATACATATAGTTCATATTGGAGAGAGAAAAAGGGAGGCAGCTACGCCAAGCCAAAAAATACTCACCTACCCCTCCCCTACTTCCCTACCTTCACCAGCAGTCTACTAGTCTACTTGTCTGTCTTATTTATCCCACCCTGCCAAGCTTGCTTGGTTTTTTGTTTTGTCATGCTACGCTCCTACCAAATGTCTCAAATTGCGTGAGTTTGTGTGGGTAGCCCTCCACGAATGTTCCTATTAAAGCTCTGCTTTTCCACCTACATTGTGCGTATTATTACGTAACTTCTCTCTCCATGTGTCAGACCGTCGAACCTCATGTCGTTGAGGATGGAGAAACTGAAGAGGATGATGATGATGATGGTGGCGGTGGTGGTGGTGGGATTCGTATGGAAGCATGAGGTCTCGTGAATCTACGGAATGCAAGCGCGTGTAAGAATACGATGGAAAAACATTGCGCCATGAGGATAGTCGTACACATTAACTGTGCGTAATGCTCTTACGCACACAAGTTCGCATTCCACTTTTTCACTCTTCGACTTTGTTCACTCATTCATACATTTCGAGTGGAATTTTTACAAACGGAATGAAGACAACTTGTAACGAGTCCATTTTTTCATGATCGCATCACATTCTCCACTTCAAACAGCTCAACGGAACCTGAGATTCAATGGAACAAATGTGGCATTATTCAACATGCGTAATCATCAAGCATTTATTCCACGGAAAGCTCATAATATAACACCACCACCCATACACATAAAATACTTTGAGCAAAGTGTAATAATCTATCCCATTCATTTTGGTAGGCATTGAGCGTATTAGTTTGCCGTTTGTATGAGTACTTTTTTCTGTTGTACTTTCTTCAGTGTCATTGAAACTAATTTTAGTTATAGCATGCGAAGATTGAAGTACATAAAATTGCTTTTAGAGGAATACCTGCTCAGTTGTAAATATGACAAACTTGATATTTTTTTTTATCTGAAAGTATATCGTATAACTTTTCTTTTTCATGTAAAGGGAGAAATGTGAGGCATGAGAAATCCTACTCCCTCACTCTGTTTGCTGACTTGAGCACATGCATATGATATTAGAATTTGTAGTGTACTTACACTACGGATAAAAAAGCAATCTCTGTACCCAGCGGATGTCAAATCCAAAAGTTTAGTCAGCCACCGTGTTTTCTATTGGAGAGCATGGCACGAGAGCAATTGGTTTAGCACCATCTAAACCATCTAACAATCACCATGTGATGCTCTGTTTTTGGCTAAAACGAAATATTTTAGGAGAGTTTTGTTGCGACGATCTGGTGCACTGAAATATTTGAAGAGGAGGGCGGAAGGAATTTATGTATGCATGACAGCACACGACTTATAATCTATGTTGTTACCGCGTGTGCAGCCCTATAAGTTAGCAAGCATGTATATACATATATGCATCCATTTCCATTAAAGTTTCGTTTTAATGTGAAGGAAATTGAGAGCGGCAACGACGTCTGCAGAAAGCGAAAGCAGGAAGAGGAGAGAAGCCCTCTTTTCGCATCGTATTCGATTATGTCTACGTAGTGCAGCACTGCTCCTTTACTTGACGTCGACTTCTAGCTTCGCTTCCCAGTTGCCTCCGATGGGAATGACAAGTTGTGAGCATTAAAGCAATATCATGAGCCCTTTGTCTATAGAGTTAAAGTATGTCCATACATTTATGTATGACATATAATATCCTTGTCTGGCTGGAATCTTGTCTCAGCAGTTGTACACCAACAAGGACTAAACCAAACGCTGCGGACATGTGTACTTCATATTGTATGCAGTGTTTAAAGAGGCGCGATGAAGGTGCCTACCGGAACCTAATACAGTAAAATATGTTAGCAACCTTTCTCTTAATGAAAATGACTTTGGTAGTGCCATTTTTAATTCAAAGTGCCGTAATTTCAGAGTACTTACGTACACACTTTCATATGGTATTAATGTTAGGATATAGGTGCATGAGGGAACGTGCAGAAATAGGTGAATATCAAGGCTACATTGGAAGTATTTACGTTGCTCTGCTTTAAGCGAAACTGGTCATTATCTTGATGCCGTCGGCAACTAATTACATAGGAAAGCGTAACAATTTTTGGAGAGTTATTACTCAGATTACAAACGGGGCCACGTGGACCTTGCTTAGGAGTAAGGTGATTACTGATTATTAATGTCTAGATTTGTGTTCTTAAGATATAGCCGAGTCCCCACTGGCAGCTCTCATTTTGAACAGGGTATAGTTTTAAGGAAATCATTAGCTAAAGTGTTTACTATCTACACAGAGTATGTTCGCAAAATAAGGGGCGGATAGATGATCGGATAATTTTTGCATGCAATGCCCGCTCTCTTCTTCAAGTTAGAGAAGCCATGCGACAAGAGATATAGTTGAGTGATTGACATGGTAATTTCTCAGCCTGGCACACCAATACAGACAAAAATGTGTAGAGAAAGTTATGAATAGTTTTTGGCATATCATTCTTCAATGATAAACAAAAGAAATGTTATGAAATACTTTTACCAGCAGCATATGCAATGGTACACACGCCGTTCGATTTTCTCTTTTCTTCCTCGGACGTGGAAACCAAAAAAACGAAGTCGAAAACAAAGACTCGGCGTCTCCTACATAATTCAGTCAAGTATTATGCAATATAACACACACATATAGACTCCGTCCTTTGGTCTGGCTTTTTGGGCTGGCATTGCGTAAAAGTTGTAGTTTGTTGTAGTGGTCCTCCCTCGCATGCAGTAGCCTTTTGGCGGGACCACACACATATATAATACACCCTCTTCTTCGTAACAGATTAAATATCCCCTGGAAAACTGGCACTACCGAGAAAATGTTTTCTCTTTCTGCTAATGCTCCTACAAAGCAGACAGCTCCGACACAGTGTGTGTGATAGGGAGAAAGAGAATAAAAACACAAAAAAAAATTATCGATCAAAGTCGGGAGGGAAGAAGAGGGGAGCGATGAAAACCGAAAGAGCGGACATTCACCTCTGTGAGAGCGTCAAAATAATGTTTCTTTACTCTCAAATTCATGGCCATTTCTACAACCATTGCATTATTACTATACCATATAACCCCTGTACATTTCTGGAGCCAAGTGTTTTTTCTCCTGAAAAGTATGTAGACTCACACACATCTATTTTCTCTCTCTTCGCATCCCAGACATAGTCTCGCACACGTTATCAGCCCCATTATAACTTATTCTCAGACAGCAGACAAGAAATCCTAGATGCTGCAAACTCTCCTTTGGAGGAAAGAAAACACTATGTAAAATATGTTTCAATTTATATAAAGCTTGTGCCGCATCATTTTCTCTCTCTGTGTGTGTATGTGCTCCTTGGGCGCAGTTTTTGTTACCACGCCTGTCTACCCACTTCCACAAGGGGCAATAGATACATTTATACATGCTTATTGCACTCAATACTCTGCTTGATAGAGCGGCAGTTATTGTATTGTATTTTGATCCCCGCAAGTAGAAAACGCATGTTGGCTGATACGAGAGTCGTTTCCTAGAATCCTGAGATAGGGTACGAACGAGCCGGTAGCAGTGACCGTTTGCGGAAGTATGGAAGACTTTTTTCTACTTGCTTTTACTGTTCCAGACATATCGACTTGAATGGGCTTCTATGTACTGGATTTGACGGTACTACGGTGGTCGGTGGTTTTTGTCTTTTGATAAATAAAACTTGTCCTATGCCTTGCTTCCTAGTTGCCCGCAAATGATGCCAGGAAACTGTCAAAGTCAAATATGATAATATAATATATTATTTCATTAAATATTTAGTAACCCAACAGCCAACCATTTTTCATCCAAAAACTAAATATGTTTCAATTCGTAAAATATTATTGCGTCTAGTTTTTTTTACTTGGAAAAATTATTTGAGTAGCTTCTCCTTTTCTTGATAATGTTTTCTCTCACACAGGAAGTACAGACAGGCGCGTGACGTGAGACAAACATGAAAACAAATGTGAGTTAGATGCGAAGGATTAGGTTATGAGGTAGAACAACAGAAAAAATGTTTTCATCCATAATGGCCTCCAGTGAAAGAATGCCATTAGTTGAAGAAAGCCGTAAACATTCGTTTTGCCATCATAATGACGGTTAAAAATACCAGTTCTTTGTACAGATTACAAAAGGCAGCATCACTCTTTCAAAGGTTAGATTTAGGGAGCATGAAGATAAAAGAACAATATTGATCTGTTTTTCTTGTCTGACTTTCACTTTCCTGGAAAGTGGACTCATTTGCTCATCAGCCTCATGTTCTGATTCGTGTACTTATCAACTTTTCTTGAGAAGTAGGATGTTTACCAGCAAACCATAATTCTAATGAGCATGATGATGACAGGGACCCGTTATTAACCGCCGTCATCTTCTCAGATTGGAGAAAAACAACTCAAGGATGATGCGAAGAAAGCTGCTTTTGAAAAACACGAAGCACTTCAACATAACATGTGTGGGTAGTCAAGTAAAGAATATTATGTTCTAGAGTAGGTATGAGCATCTTTTGGTTTACTTATGTTGCATGATAAGATAAAAATCCCTCTTCAAATAAGACAATCTTTACTCGCTCTTTCGAGTGCCGAAGAGTGGAATAAATGCGTGAAATTCTACTTTACCCCCTACAGTTTGCTGAGAGCGGAGGCTTTTCATGCGTTTTCTGGCTAAAACTTCAAAACTGTATAAATATCCCTCAACACAGTTCTTTATTCAATTCTGTGAACTTCCAGTTAATGGTCGGTTATCAGGAAAAGGGTGTGCATAAATGATTAGTAAGAATTGCGCAAAGTTGTAGATAAGCCCTTCTGAGAAAGACAACGATACAACATTTCAAGCTGTCTAGTTCCAATGAAATTGGTGGTAGTTCCATGGAACGCTAGAGTTCTTGGAAATGTAACAAGCTGATTTGAATTGTGTGACTATTCAAAATTATAATTGTAAAGTCAGCTTGCTACATCTAATCATGTTTTTATAGCAAATATTTAAATTTTCTGTGCATTTAAAGTAAACTTTTAAGTAAAGGTAGGTTGTAATGAGAAAAATGTAATAGAGCAGAAGCCGATACAGCCGGATTGCCACACCATACAATTTCTCAACTTTCCCTCCTTCTAAGTCAACATGGTATTAAATAGCTATGCAGGAGTAATGATATAATTCCGTGGAAATTTGATGATATTAGTGAAATTGATAGACATTCAAACGCCCTCATCAATTCGTTTGATTTCACCAGTCTTCAATTTTGTTTACGGCGAAAAGTAGGTTGAAATTCGAATGAAAGCGACTCACGTTTCGTTTCGGAGAAAGCAATGATGTGTCGTATCATGTTTCGATGAAATACTCGGGTATCAACCGGTTGAATTATACTTCCAGCGTGTAGTATAGGCATGTTCATGAATAATCCGTTTGTATACACGACAAAGCGTGAATTCAAGGTAATACAATGACGTAGTACTTAGGCAAATCTGTTATAAATGAAAAAAAAAGATTTGTCATACTATTTATATGGGTGCATTATACGGTTTACCTTTGTATAAATTATTTCTGCACCATATTTGTACTTAATGTCTGTTTAGTTAATTTTCGACATCCTTAACTGTTAATTACTATGTTTTCTTCAGTTTTCTGGAGGTGATTAGCAGTTTAAAGTGTTGCAAAATCCAATGATCACGTACATATATCATGATAATCAATACAACTAGGAAATTGTAATCTATTATATGTTTATTTACGACCACATTTATTTTTACGTTGATTTTCTCCATATGGAGCTCCAGGTGGAAGCGTGGTTCCAAAATAACATCTATATACAAATGCCACACACATTACTGTATCTAGTTTCTTGTCTGCTCGATATGTATTTATTTTGTGTAAACCCCATAAATACGTCAGTACAAAATAGGCGCGGACTAGATGAACCTACGTACGAGCTCGCTCCAAAACAGCAATGAGATAATAACATGAGGGTATTATTTTCGATCCTCGGCCCACACTCCATCCTTACGTGAATAATTTTCCAACTGACCTAGTTCAATGTTTATGCGTATGACAGTTGATAAATACACTTTTACATATACACTTTCTTACGTCGTGGCATTTCCCTAATGGAAAAACCACGGTGAAAGAAAATCCATAATGTAACAGAATAAATAAATACGTACATAATATTACTTTCTATCCGAGCCCCATGGCTCAACTTTCCATGCACACCTAGCTACAACCTTCATAGTCGGTCGAGGGTTTCTGCTTTCTCTCAGCACAACGAGGGTAAATTAAGCCAGAGTAATAGTACGCCTTTCAAGAGAAAATTCTAAAGTGTGATAATGAGCAGAAAGCAGAGAGTTCACGGAAGTGCAGAGCCGAGGCGGCACGCCGTTGCCACATGCTCATATAACGTAATATAATGCCGACAAGAATTTTGCACAACCTTGCTGGCAATTTCCATGCATTCGTAGAAATTTACGACGCAGCACTCGATTTTCATCGATGTATAAAGAGCATAACTGACGTCATCAGTTTTCTTGTGACGACTAATGTCAGGTACAGTAGTAGTGATTCCTGAAATACCAGCTTTGCAATTCTACTACTACTTCCCTGTGTTGTGGGTTCCTCCGAAACAGGCTTCTAGAATGGTACTGCAAGCATTCTACCGAAAGCTACCTACGACGAGAAGAAGTCGAAGGCCATTTCTTCCGAAACAGGACTGCCTGGTTACTGCTCATAGGTATTATGGATGTATGCCTATGTCTCTTTGTAGTGTTAAGTGTAAAGAGTTTGTTTTCACCATTCTATTCATCCTCACACTTTATACTTTTCCCTTTATAGAGGAACAGCTCCAGCTCCTTCCAGGTATTGGCTTTTGCTTCCTTGTCCGATTTTCGAGGGGAAAAGACCACATTTTGGTATACTACCCACACTGCAAACTGGGACCGTCTGACTGAGTGAGAAGTGAATGAGTAAAGTAAAATCGACATTGGCTGTTTGCCTACAACTTTATACTTCGAAAGCGTTGTTCTGGCCGGGCTCGCAATAGTGATGCAGTACTAGAGGACCTTTGACATTTCTTGAATACTCGTTTTCACTTTAGCTTTTCCCCACTCTTCCATAGTTTTTTTTTCTTTTGAGAACTCGTTCCAAGGATTTCTGCAGCATTACCACTTTCAAGTGCTTTCAAGTCGTCTTTCACTCTTTACCCTCATCCTTCAAGTATCGCACTTCACTTTGAGTTTTCATTCGTACAAACGAAGAATTAGCCTGATCACTTTGCGACATAGAATGATTTTGTTTTCTGAAAATACCACTTGGAATTTTGAGATATACGTGCTAATGGCGACTGTAATATTCTTAATATTTCCTTTGATGAGTACTCAGACGACTAAATTATGATAATTAGTTCTGTTGCTCTTAATAATTCTAATGTTGGCCCTTAAAATGCAAGTGCTCTTAAATAAATCGATAAAATAAACAAAAATAAACAAATAGAACGCCAGCAATAAATATTTCCAACCAAAATTGTAAAACTTCACATTTTATTCAATGGTTCAAACATTTTGAGCTGTGTGCCATGCATTTTAATGCCTTTAAGTTTATTAGTTACATCCATACAAGTAAACTTTTGAAGGAATTCCAAACGTTATGCAACTACTTTGGATACAGCCAGAGAAAACAAAGTAGTGGTGTTGCATGATACTGAAGGACGAGGCAAAGGAATAATAATGGATGAGCATGCACGAAGAAAAGAGCAGTCTAAAGGCATATAAGCATACATATATCTGAGCCCACTGCATCGGCTCTTTATTGTAACTTTATAAGCCAGCTAGGATTTTTTTAGACTTTGATATATTTATCTCATCTTACTCTGTCTGTGTTATGTAGGCTATTCCAGATTGCCGACAGTAAATCCATATAGGTATATACATCTATTTGTTAATGTCGGTTTTAGGATAGCTTATACTGCACAGTGAACGATATGAGATGAGAAAAATTCCCCTTTACTTCCAACAGACCGTTTTTTGCTCACTCCTCCACACTTATGTAACTATCTCTCGTTCCTTGGGATTATACATTCGTTTGTAAACAGTAGCATGCTTCCATTGTTCCATTCCTCCAGTTCCATGACGCATTGAGCTTACTGTTTCCAAATCTTTATGTACTTTCCACACACTGGCAACGGGCATCAGTACCACCATCATTGCCACTAAATTGTAAGACTACTGTATACTCTTTGATTTCCCCCATCTCCCTTGTTTCTTCCTACGTGTTATAGCCTGAGAAAGTCGTAGGAATGTGGACGAGCATATACGGATGTATGGCTCTGCGGCCGGGATCTCAGAATTATGTGGGTGTCCCAATAGAACAATTTTACTATTTCGTTAGCCTCCCCCTCCCTCTCTCTCCTCTTGGCTGCTGCACGTGGCACGATTTCCTAGATGTTACTACACACATCATTTTTCAATAGAAGAGGCACCCAGTTCGTAGTAAAAGCTGTTGGAGAAAGGTTATATAACAAACATTCTAGAATTATCGGTGGGACTAGAAACGGACGGTGGGAGATGGTAGACAGTATTTTCCAGAGGAGTCGGTAGCTCTCCGTATACTTCCGCGTGAACTCTTTATTTGCCCGCAGTTGTTAATATTTAGCAAATGAAAACATTGGTGTTTAGTTGCATGCAATTGATGAGCTTAACGAAACAGAAATGAACAATTTCTAAATCATTTATAAAGTATAATTTTAAGTAAAATTAAATATTAGTTATGCTTGCAAAGATTTATCAACATTTACATAATATTATGTAAGGTAACGTCAAATCCTGAAATCAAAATGTTTTCCCATGATTCTTTGATCACATTCTTAATATATTATCTAACTTCCTCATCTTTAGCCACTTAACTATTAAAAGGGTGGTTACGAAATCCTCTTTCCGAACTCAGACTACTTCCGGGCGGAAGGATTAGGAAAGCATTAAGTAATTTCCTTTATTTACTACATCTTGAAACTTGAACGAGATTTCAATGCCTATTTATTATTTTCAAGTAAGTAGAAATAGTAGTATCAGTTCGTCGTCTTCCTTCCTCTTAACAACTTATTAGACTGATAATGCAGATATTCTCCTGCTTTAAAACTAATGCGCAACATTGGAACTAATTGGCTTGGCCTTGTTGGCTTGAACTAATCGTAAGTTCCATATGAAACGTATAAATTCTGCACCATAATACACAATACGAAAGTATTGGGGTCAAGTTTGACTCGTACTATTTAATACTAACCCAAACCTACTCCCGGCTTTACAAATCCGATAAAACGTTAAATTTAGAAGGAGTAAAAATGGCCAGCCTATATTATTATTACTGGTACGTACCCGTAATTTCTATTACCTAACAACAGGCATATCACTCTATCAATCTGAATCTATTACAGGTTGCCCGATCCATTAGTACATTTCCAGATTGCAGAACATTAGTCCTTTATATCCAAATGAAACGAAATCATGCACGAGCAGTCTAAACTCCACAAATATACCTTTAATGGCCACAAACACATATATATGACCATATAAAACTCAACCTTTCCGGAGTAATCGCACGTTTATCGAGCAGACAGAAATTACTGAACCTCAAAATCGCTACTCACGTGTTTGCATACATCAAACTGTTTTCTTTACAAACAAACCCATCCACCCATTCACTTCATAAGTGAACAGGCTTATTGCTTACTAAAACTAACTGTGCATAATCGGATGGACGACCTTGGCTCCATGCATCTCCCTGCTTATTAAGGACGCACGCGTCGAAAACTAACTTAAATGTAGGAACATTGATTCTGAGGAAAGTTAGCAAGGAAAAGTTTGGAAACGAACTTGTGCTAACAAACTTTATTTATTAATTTGAACGGAGAAGAAGAGCTAAGCATGCATTAGGATTGCCAAGGTTGCTGTCTCTAATTCATGCAAACTAGGAACGCTACTAGAAATGTTTTCATGCGAACAACCGTTTGTTCTCTGAAAGTTCTATACGTGAGTAATGTTATTGGTTCTTGATAATATTTCACCTGGAAGCTTCCGTAAGGGTAATTTGAAATGTTGAAACGTAATTCGCATCGCTCCACTTCCCAATATCATTCTTTCACCCATTGTCTATTAGAAATGTAAACATCAAACATGCGATGGATTGAGCTTCCAAATTAGGAACTCCATTTTGTACCTATAACATACTATTATAACGTCGACAGTTTTAATAAAAGTAATTCGTTTCATGTTTGTATAGAAATTGATATCAATAGTGTGCAGCCATGTGACTATGAGTCATGGATGAAACCCTGTTCTGACGAAACGTATTTTCCTTTCTGTGAAAGCGGATAACTTGCAAATTATGTTTTCCTTCAATGAAATTTCCCAGTTTCAATATCAGTTTGATTGGAACTTATTTGACGTACACAATTTCATTTGCATACGTTGCAAGTTCAAAGTAAATTAATACGGAGAAGTTTTCAAGTTAAATTTTAGAGTGCTCATCATATTCCATTAGTGAGAGACTCCTGGTACCGAGAAAACCTTGAGCGTGGGACGACTGGCTACGCCACCCCTAAACGAAACCCGAAATCATGTAGGCTATGCCCAAAGTGCTCACTCCGTTTCAGCAAAAGTCCACCAGAAACAGGAAAGGGATATCTAAATGCCTTTGTTTCGTTGAACTCAAATTGCTCTAAATCAACCGCAAAGTATGTACTAGAGAATGCTACGAGAAAATTGGTCATAGTCTGGAAGTAGCAAAACAGAATGCATGTATTTATATGAAAAATGCTGTTTTTCTTTTGGATGGATGAACTAATCGTAAGGTCGCCGCCACGAAGCACCGAGCCAAATACAGAGCTGTGATTCTATCTATGAAAACCATGATGATGATGATGATGATTTAGGGGTGAAGGTTTATGCAATCACGCGGTCATCATCAAAAGAGCAAC
The DNA here is from genome assembly GCA_034697805.1 of Orchesella bifasciata. Classification (NCBI taxonomy): domain Eukaryota; kingdom Metazoa; phylum Arthropoda; class Collembola; order Entomobryomorpha; family Orchesellidae; genus Orchesella; species Orchesella bifasciata. Next base: position 25,698 of record JAQGAP010000219.1, read on the forward strand.
GTAAAAAAAGAAAGGCGCAGAGAAGATTCCCAAGTCTTGGTTCAACATTTTTTTTGGCTCACAGTGTAATTATTCCTTGCAATCAAACCTTATAATAAAGCTATTCGCAACGTAGTAGATAGAAAATTACAAGCTAGCGATATAATATGCAAGTCTACACTTTTTACTGCTACAATACAACCAGCTAATTGGTTATACGATCACAAAGACCTATAGTAGTCGTTACATCAATAGTAAGTTCATACGCTGAACACATCATTCTGCAAAACTCCCTACCTTCAAAAACTGCAAAGGACCTTGGGCAACAGAGAGAGTACAATGGCCGGAAATATATGTTTCAAGTTAGAAAAGAGCGAGAAAAGTGAATGCATACAAAGTATGCCTCAGCTTTGTATATAGGAGATATATGTATGTGTATATGTACGTTGATCAAGTACAGGCACACATTGTGAGATTACAAATCATTAGTTCTGTCTGTGGGAGAAAAAAAATTGGTAATAACAAACGCAGACGATGGTTGAACGGCATGGCTGGTGCGGGACAGTATTGCGAATAAACAACCTTAATTCATGAACTGCGTAGTATGCTCAAGTTCAATATCCATCGCTTAGTATACGCTTTGCCCGCTCACCTGAGTGCATTGCACACAACAAAGACTTGTCAAAAAACGATGAACTTGCAAAAACTCATGCTTGCTCAACAACGTTGCAGATTGTAGACGATTACAAACTTTGATATGTACTACAAACGTCGTGTTGTTGTGAGTTTGAGGTGAGTAGTGCGATGGGGTGATGACTGAATATGCTTTAAAAACGTTTGGTTTTTGCAACAACAATACGAAATCGTCGTCATGAATAATTCAGGTTGAATTGAATTGGATTGGAGTTGGACTTTGAAGGCAAAAAAGGTTAGGGTGGAATCCAATTTCTTTGTTGCATAAGCATAAGAGTTTTTGTACGCAGCCCATCATGATTTAGCAAACAATTCAACAAAGATTCATGCAGCTGCATCCGCTTCCTTTCGTGTGTACAAATTTCGCAATATTATTCGATTGCCGTCTTTTTTAAGTAAGAAATGCGTCATAAGCCTCAATAAAATATTCTAGATTAAAGTTTTATGCACATTTTTTTGCGAAGAAGCGCTCCATATTTTCAATGTTTTGGGAGTTGATCAATTTATTGCAACTTTGGGGTAAACAAATAAGTGGATGAAGCATTTGGTTTCGAAATCCACGTGACAATGTTGTGCAAGTTTCGTAGAAAAGATATTCATGGTGAAATTACACGTTGCAATATGCCTCATCTACAATTCCAAAAACCACAAGAAACTGCGCACTACTGAAGAGTCTTTTTGATCAATTCAAGCTTTCAGTAGAGCCGACAATGTTTTTGTACATATGGCCGCTTTTATCTGATGATTTATGGAATTTGAGAAAAAACTCCATATGGCCCTTAGCTGCTGATGAAACGGATATGAAAATGAGTCGAAACTTATTAGCAAATCAAATTTGTTCGAGTTATGGCTTTATTGATTTCTCAACGTCATTTTTGTCTACTGTAACTTTCAATTTGTTTGTCATTTTCAAAAATACCCCGGACAACTCAGTACTTCATCCCAGTTGACAGGATTTTTGAAGACTTCTTGTTCCAACCACACTTCGTAGTATTCCCTGAATGTATTCGTTAAATGAACTGGCCGTCCTAGCACACTGGTTATACAGTGATCTACAGGTTCGAAATCGGGCAGTATCTGGAAACGGCAATAAAGAAATGCGTTGTTAATAATGTTTTTCTGACCTACATGTATTAGAAATATTGTTTACAAGTTTTCACCTTTGAGGGCTCTCCGTAACGACGGCTATTAAAACGATCTACGGCAGCACGTAATGCACATTCTTCTGCTTGAAAATCCCATGGTCTCGCATCCAAATCTAGATGTTATATAGATAAAGTAGTTTTTTATCAATTGAACAAGAATATTATATATATATGTATCTCCCCATTGCGGATAATAGTGCTTACCATTTCCATAAGCCCAGTCATCTGTGAGACGATGCCTTACTTTTTGATAAATAGCAGACATTGTTTTCATGTTAGCCTTTCTCCACTGCCTTCCTAAGTATTTCGTTTGCATTTTTAGTAGTTTTAAAATATACAGCTGGAGAAGAGGCTGCTTCACGCGCAGAGATCTCTTCAATATTGGAGCTGATTTGAACACGACAAGCATCTAAACAGAATCATTTGAAAGTGAAGGAATGCGAACAAAGAACAGAATAGCATGACTTGTCAACAATAAAGAAGCTTAGACTCACCATTATACGCGAGTGTTTCCACTTTGTTAATTTATTGAGTATTCTAAGCAGGTTTATGCAAGCAAATAGGTTTCGCCAGCAGTATACTTGCGGTTCACCTAATTCTAAACTTTCTGGGGTAAGCTCAGGGGGTTCTCCGAGGACACATGAGGGAAAATCTGCAAGTGCAATCCTAGGCCAAATTTCAGGTAAATAATATTAATTAATAAAACTCATTCATTCGTATAAAAATGATAGGACATCAACGGTTTGAAAACTAGTTGTACTCACGTGTTTTTCGCCGTGATGTAGGCTGTGATATTTTGGTTGAAGAACTTGAGGACAAGTGGTATGCAGTTTGCAAACACTAGATGCTGGGATATAAATTCAAACTGGTACACATGGTTAATTTTGGTATGCTTAAGGAGCAACAGGATAATCGCGGAAATGGACTTGACGATTATTTCCTTATGACGGGCTACGTCTATTCCGAGTTTCATTGACTGCACAACCGTCATCCTGAAATGGTAATTTGTACATTGGCAGACTCTATTGATTTAATCCATACTAAATACAAAATTAACTTTAACGATAAACTTACGGCATTTCTTCAGGTAAAACATCTGCCATGATATTAATAGACTCAGATTTACTCTTTGACGTAGGAGCAGCTGCTAAAAGAATCTTGAGAAGGGCTATAATGTATTGCGGTAGGTTAGGCAACATAGCTGCATAAAGAGCCTCGACTCCATGTGCTGGCGAGTCGGTGTCACTTTCTTTCATGGATAATGGGCATCTCCACAGCTCTTCTTCCCTTGTCATTTGCCATTCACTTAATGAAACGTAAATGTGCTGGAAATGTACATGAACAAATATATTGTAGTAACAGCCGTGTCCTTGCAAGTTAAATGAAAAATGAGCAATTCTAATGATCTCGTTATCTTTTACCTGTTTTAAAACTTTTACACCTTCATGAATTGGTGCTGGAAGACCAGCTAAAGTGTCGCGGTCCCCTTGGATTGGAAAACCCACAAACTTCATCCTTGAGTTTTCCAGAAATGCGTCTAGATCCTTTTGTCTGACTTTAGGAGTCCATGGAAGCCCTTTTTAACAAGTGAAAGCGGTCGTTTAATTTTCAGTTCACAAGACCAGCAAAATGTATGGCTCGAATGTAAGCTAATTTCATGCAGCTTTCTTTGCAATAGTTAATACCTTTGTTTTTCGCAGGAATAGGAGTCAAAGGGCGGGGAGATGGAGGTTGTGGAAGTTCCCCTGATTCCTCCATTGCCCGCCTTTCTTCTATTTCTTTCATTTCCTCTTCCATCTGGTCACCCATTTCAAGATCCAATGCTGCTGACTCATCCAAACTTGTCTGTTTCATTAGACTCTGCTTTTACAGAAAGGATTGATTCCATCAGTTTTCAAAATCATTACCAAGTGATTTTTATTACTATATAAGGGACAATTAAATAATGTTAATACCCGTCTCAATGGGCGAATATTTCTTCTTTCATTTTGAGCATCCAACAAGTCGGTAGCGCTAGCAGGAGGTGAAGCAGCTCGCATATTTCGTGATACTTCTAATGTATCCTCTTTCATTGGAGCCAACCCTGCTAATTCTCGATATTTGGCTATATGTACGCAACAGATATAGAATAGAAGCGCAATGAATGCATAAGAATTTTCCAAAACTTTGATTACTATTCCGACTTTATTTGATTTTTGCAGTGAAACTTACTCTTTAATTCTCGAAGTTCGCAAGTTCCACCGAGGGAAAACAAAACTACTTTCCACAACAAAAGCAACACCTTTTTAATTGGAAAGTGAGGCGCGGAGCCACCACAGAATTTAATGACCATGTTCAGTAACTTCACAGCAAGCAGTTCATCCCTAACTGGTTGAGCTGAAAAAAATGTAGAGCATGTTTTAGTACAAACTCTTTTTATAATGACAATCTCAATATCTCGTGTATCAATCCTACCTATTTCAGCCTTAAATGCTTTCCGCTGCTCCTCAAATTCTTCGGTATCATCGTCAGATTTAGTTCGAATAGTTTCAACAATAGTGTACAAAATGCTGAAAATGACTCGGAGCTCTGCGGAATCAGCTAAACTTACTGCAGGTTTTCTCACTGCCATTGGTCCAGACCTGCAAAGTAAATGGTGAGAAAATCTTACTTAACTTCAATTCGAAATAGTACTACGAGCACTATCTGGGAAAGTTTTAATATAACTTACTCTATTTCTAAACATAGCAGATCAACTACAGCTTGGAATATGCCATTCTTCAACAGCAGGGTCACATTGTATCGTGTCCATTGTTGCTGTTCCTGCTCTGACTGCACCTCGCTCCAGCAACCCTTTACATATAAATATTAAAGTTCCATAATGCTATTTCTTTTCTAGTTTCTCAATTATCTTGAAATGGATAAACTTACCTGCGCTACATAAAGTATCGCCCTTGCTGCCTCAGCCCTGAGTGTTTTACTGGATAACTCAAAGTGATTCAACAACCTCAATATAACTGATTTTCTGACTTCTGGAGAAAGACGTTGCCACTGGAGAGGAATCCCCCATCTTTCCATCACGGCATCATACGCTGCTAAGTTTTTCCTGAACTCTGGGACCTCCGTATAGCTGTACAGCTCTGATATTTCATTTGTGTAGTTATCTGCATCATCATAAAGGAAGTCGAGCTCGGAGCTCTCATCGCAGCCCCCATCCGACTCTTGTCTTTGTCTCCGAATTAAATCACGAATTTTTGAAATCCCATTGCGATCTGGACTATTTATTGAGTCTCCGTCCATTTTCTCACACAATCAAGTTAAAATGCACTACTAACTTAAAATAATAATCCTAATGAATAAAAATGCGTCACAAAGCTTCTGCTTTCCTTCTAATACTTAAAAGACGCAAATTAATCAACTAACTGACTGATTGATGACTAAAACAATGAGAAGACGAACAAGCCCAACAATATCTTAAAATGTATCGTTGTTTGTTAGTCCAAAAAATACTATTAGATGAAAACAAAATTTGTCATATTGAAATAATGAGGTTATAACAACCCCTTAACTTGACTGTATAGATAACTAAGAAACGTGCATTTCCAAGACACTTCTAGTGAACTTTCCTTTTGCACTCTATCCTCGTAATTTAGTTAAAAACTGGTCACTTATTGCCTACAAATGCTCATCTCTGCCCTCTCACATATAAAATTTTACTTAAAATGCTAATGTTTATTGCCTTAGGTTGCATAGCTAGCTAACTGCATTATTGAGGAACACAATCAATAATAATAATAATAATAGTATTTCTATTCAATGGTGACAATACTTGTTTGGGAAATCCCTGAACTCACTTGACATTTTTATGAGCTTTATATTATGCTACGTATATGATCTGATTTGGATTCAGCTCACCCCGCAGGGAAGAGGTAGTCAGAGTCTAGTGTAGCTCAAAATATTTAATTACGAACTGCATTGTTGCTACTAATAAATAAGTAAATGCAAATGAACTTAAAGCCCTTCTCCGTTAAAACAACACTTGACAAAACCATACAAGGCAAGTTCTCCTTCTCTCTTCACTCTCCTAACCTGACTTGACTTGACTCCTCTATCCCCGTAAAAATTGGGCTCTCAATAGGTACTATATAAAAACAATTCTCATCAACAGCATCGTCAAAAATATAAATAAGCAAAAAGAGGAAACTTCCCCGGCTGATTCACTCACTTGGGTGCTGCTTCGACGCAAGGTCTCTCAACTACTTCGGTGTGAATGGAACGCTGGGCTCAAGCTTCAGGCGCGGCTTGGACAGATGGCAAACATTACCTCGCAGGATAGGCGCAACCAAAAAAGGAATAACAAGAAAGGAGTTGTCTTTATGGTGCACTGCATTGGGTTTGGGACAATTTGGAGAAAGCACTTCAACGCCAGGTTCCCCCACTTTATCAAAATGTTTAACACAACTTTTTGTTTGATTCCGATCAGCTATATGCAACTCGCTTGTTTATAAAAAATTGATAGCTCAATATACGTTTGTTTGACCATTGCAAGATTTTGAAAGTTTGTGGCAGGTGATACAACTTTAATTTTGAATTGAAAGCTCGAATCCGTCAATACCATTAATTATTGTTCACCATGAGCTTAATTATTCAACTTTAACTTGAGTTTTCTGTCAAATACTATTTTTATAAGGAATGAGAGTGCACATAAAAGTGCAGATCAGTGACCGACCATGAAGGGTAGCGATTCGATTGGCATCAATGACTTTACTTATGTAACTAAATTGAGTATGACTGGACGTGGATATAGGATAGGAAATAGGTCTGTCATTGATCCTTTAGTAGCATGATCACCATATGGAGTGCATACTAAAATGCCATTTTGGAATTTAGGTGGAGCATATGTTACGATTAGCTTCGTCATGAAACTGAAGGCCGTCAATCATGCAAAATATCAGAGTAGAGCTATGTTATTAGGTTTGTAAAGGACGTCAGAACGACAATACAATTGCACATTTTCAGTTTTAGTGTGGGTTCAACCAACATCAAGATTCTGAAGGGAAATGTGAACTGAGCTTATGGGTTTTTTGGTTGAGTAGAGCAGTAAAGAGAGCAAAATGGCAGAGGTAAAGTTTTCCGCGATGATAAAGATCTTGACTCAACTGAACTGGACCCACCTGCAACTCCTGATTGCATTAATGAACTATTTTTCACTTAACATCAATTCCTTTCTCCAACTCATTGTGTGTAGCTTTCCATTCCTGGAGGAATTCAAGTTAGGTCAGGCATGCTATAATCGGTATTCACGTAGTAAGGGCTTCAGCAAAATTCCCTAATGGAAACGCTGCTGCTGTCCAGGTGTGACTTGGCATGGCATCCCAGTGAAAGCGCTTGAAATGTTGATGTGCATACAATCCCATTTCTGAGGCTGAAGTTCACTCGAAATAAGTTTTTGGTTTTTTTTTCTGCTGTCACTAAGATTCTTTTTGGGAATGTATGTGTGTGTGTCTGAGAGCTAGCATGCAATCTCCTCATTTCCTTTCCTTTATCCTCTGTAACTCTGTCAGAACTGACGACACACATTCCGTGAAATACTTGTTTTTCCAATAGCTGCAACAAGGAGTGTAAAGAATTTTGAGCTTAATGTGATTTGTAGCTACCACTTTTCAAATGTTTGAAAGACGCTGGTAATTTCGTAAATTACAAATACAAAAGGAAATGAATGGATTGCGAGTTTCTGGTTTATAGACATAATAATGCTTAGCTCACCAATAAAAACCCATGAAAAACTGCAAATAAAATTATCATATATCATTTTCTCCAATACAATGCCGGCAACCGTTCGTCATGGAAGGACTCTATAGAGTATTTTTTTTTGTAAATTTTACATGCAAAGCGTAGTTTTCGACATGTAATTTTCCTGAATAGATCACAGGTTTGGGATGGAACGAATATGCGGCAAAGCTGCCGTTACAACTGGAACAGGCGTTGCGTTACGGAATTGTTGCTGAATTGCTAACTAATAATAGGAATGCACGTTCAAAATATCGTTTAAATGAAACCATTTAAGTTGAGGCTGAAACTTCTCTGTTGGCACGTCCACATTTTTCCTTCAAAGTATCCCGAACCAAGAAACGCAGCTGCTTACTTTTCTTCCATTCTTTTCTTGATGTAGAGAGTTACAACAGTTTTGAGTTTACTTTCGCTAGCAACTTCACAAAAAGGGTTTGGCTTCGGTTTGGTTGGAGCATTCATGCTTTCTGCAACCTACCAACTGGTTTTCCCATCACCAAGAAAATCGCAAAGCATAACCAAATAGACAGACGGACATCCGCATCCGCCGTTTTCATACAGCAGTTGTATATCGTTCTGCTGCTCGCTGCTTTTAACAAGACGATGCCCAGGGAACTGACTCTCTCAACACCTCGCTCACATTGACAAAAAAGATTTATTCTGCTGTAGAAGATGAAAGTTTACCTGCAATAAATCATTGCATGGATTGGCCAGCAAGGGAAAAAGGAATACATATGTACAATCTCGTTGGAAAGCGGCTCTCCCATGAATTATGACAAACATGATTATTCTTTCATAAGTGTACAAACATGCTCGTATTTTTTTTCTTGGGTTGTGTTGCATGTTATGCACGCTCTTTTTATAAATTAATTCGCAATGAAAAATTGTAAACAAGAGAAATGTTATAAAACATCATTTGACTGTGTTGGCATTTGGTATAAACCGCTTCCAAATCCGAACTTCGATTTCTTGGCTTGATCGAAAACTTAACTTATCCTTGCAGCATAATCAGTTTACAAGTGTTTTAGATGAACAAAGAAAGTTGATGTGAGCATATTTGCTATCATTTTTGCACTTTCCAGAAAATAATTCGAGTTTTTTAAATGTCAAAAATTTTGGAGGACAAATTTTCATCAGTAAAACAATGTATACGTCATTTTATACACAAGCAATTTATTTGCAGGATACCTAAAATAGGGCAGACCCCAGTTGGTGCTCAAGAAGGTATCACATTTTCATTCCTTGAAGCACAAGGTTATTAGGGGTGCATGTGCTTCTATAAATTGCACAGAAAGAGAATAATATGGTATGTCGAAATGTACTTATAATTACGGAATGGCTTGCATACATGTTACAAATAAAGTGTACGTGATACGTAGAGAAAAAATAAACGAAGTTCTCTATCTTGTGAAACGACTAAATGTGTATTGACAACAATAATATGCTTTAAGACGGTCCAATACTCTTGTGAATCTTCGTTGGGAAACACACAAGATCTGGAAATCTATTACATACACAACATGAATTCTTGGAAGTTTGAAAAATCCAAGGAAGCTCATAGTTGTCCCACTTCTACTCCTGTATCAAGTGGGTATCTTTAAATCTACGTTATGAGCCCACCACGTCCCGTGAAAGATAATGGCTAGATAGATGCTTGATTTATCCAGAGAGGACTACACTAAGAAATGTTACATAAAACAGCATGAAATTCCAGTCACAGTGCGGACATCTACTTTTCTAAAAAATTATGTTTGTCTGTCCAACGAAATTAATGGGAAATTTTGAGAGGATTTGCAAAGTACATAATTAGGATAAACTGATTACAGTGACAGGAACAGGATTTCAGTAAATAAAATTAGTGGGCAACGTTCGTAATTGAAAAGGACTAGTGGAGCTCTAATCCGTATTTCATTCCATTTTCGTTTAAATTGAAATCTTGATTAATCCAGTTTTCTCGTCAACTTATGCTTTAGTAGCAGTGGCAGTGATTCGCTGCTTTTACATTCTACATTTAGGTACGCTTTTCCCAGATGAACCCAGGGAAGACAAGTTGTGTAACACAACCATACACTTTTACGAGTCTAGGAAACACTGTGCTGAAACCGTACGAATAAAATAAGTACAAGATGCATATATTCATATACCTATTTTATATATTGAGTGCATGTCTCTATCCCAGGCAGGGCCTGGACTAGCATTGATCGATAAGTAGAACGCGTGCAGCTCTCATTCAGTTGATACACATACATACATTCCGAATTATAGAGGAGCACGCACAGTTTACAAACACGCTTTATAGCCCTACGCATTTTGGCTCAGGAAGCGCTAGTGCATCCGAAGACAGAAAAAACGGCAGAGTGTATTGCCCCGTAAAGTGAGTTCCTAGTGAAAAACTCTCGTCGTCTGGTATTTTTGCTACGTGGTTCGGCTCTATGCGTTGCAAATGTGTACATGCATACAGACGTTGAACCTCTAAACTCCGTAATAACTAAGTCGATAAAGAGACAACCAAGTCGTGGTTTAACGTTGGGGAAAACAGTCATATGAAATTAAGCCTAAGTCATACCATTGCCATGCTTTCCCCCCAGACGCGAGCTTCAGGAGGAGACGAGGAGGAGAACATGTAGCACTTTTATGAAATCAACCTTTAAGTATGTGGCTATTCCCCGTTATATAATACCTCGGCTTAACTATGAGATATTTAAGGGTGAAAAATAATATATAGTGTAAAGTTGATGAGAGAAAGTGAGAGTGAGAAAGACAGTAAAGATTGGATGTATCGGATTACAAAATCAACACTGATGCAGGAGAGCACACACAAATTTTTACAACAAATTAATGAGAAAGCTATAAGCATCTTTGAAAAATTGGTTTATGATCATGATGCAAAAGAAACATTTCAAAACACTCGTGCAGAGTTTAGAAGCATGGTTTGCTAAATGAGTTGTGCCGTGGAGATTATGAAAAAAATGTGTGGATGTGACATACACTACATGTATACATACTCGTAAAACCCGTATATATTCTACTCCACCACCATTCACACTGTTGGAACAAGATTAATGACACTTTTTGATTAGACGTTCCTGTCGGAACTTGTTAAAAGTCAGAACTATCGGAGAACAAGTAGAACGAAACAGTGCTGACGGCATTCAACTAGGCAGGCCTGCAGAAATGCGTTTCTATATGACACACTACACCCGTGTTGTAGACTCTCTCACTCTCTTTTCTCCTCGAAAAAATACAAGCAAGTGGTGTGGTTCATAAGCTCCCATGTTTTTCTCTTGTAAAACACATTTTTCTCTGCTGGCTGATGAGTGTGTGTGTGTGCTGTTCTGATTTCAGATGCAGAAAAACGGCCACGCTAATCCCTAATGATATAACTTACGTATTGTCAGTTACAAACATTCGGTAACGCAAGGATACGTATAATTCTATTGGCTGAAAGTTTAACAACAATGCGTTCCACCCGGAAGTGAGCTTTCAAAGAGCTTGCCAAGAATTTCGAGTCTGCTTTTTAGTCATAGGACGAATAAACTGTCTTGCATTCTATTTAGTCCCCTAAACTTCCAGCTCAATACGAAAAAATGGAGTAGGAATGTTGACGTCTGCATTCGTTTTATATGTTGAATTGAATGAACCAAATTATTTAAGAGACTATAACCCACGCTCTCATTTGCTCAAAAAGTTAATTAAGGACCTATAGAAATGAGATGGATTTATTGCTGCACTGTTAAACTCAACATTATTTGGGCTTCCGCTCATTTAAAACACTTTTCTTGTACTTGTGTCTGTTGAAGTGAAGGAAAAGTGTCTGTATCTCGCTACTTTGTAGCAGCAACTCAATGGCTTCTCGCTAATCTAATCCTTAAGGAACTTGTAAAAAAGACGGTGACAACTTTAGCAGTTCCAACGCTTCTAAATGTTTCCACTGTCCACTTTTCTAATCGAACGTGTAATGTGACATTTTATGGAAAAAGCGCTCTTTTCCCTCCACTGTATGCCCAATTGTTCAATTAAGAACAGGAGAAGTAAATAAGCAATGAACATTACTCGAACGTTTGCACAGAGGATTCAACCATAGCAATGGACCTACTTTCGGTTTATTTTAGTACTTTAGTAAATGGAAAAATCAATGTCACTTAAATGGTGCACAATTTCCGTCCCACACTCTCTTTCTCATCCCTTTTGATTATTTAGGCTGGCTTTCAGAAATCAAAGAAAAACCTTGTATTAATTGTGCAATGCAAAGTTTCCCTCTATCATATCATTTTCAAAAAACATCAAACATGAAAGGTAGTTCTCTAGTTTCAAAGCAAAACCTTTATAAAACGTTAATAACATTCTGTTGTAACCTAATGATGACCTTAATAATGACTATATACTATATTGCGCCCACTTCAAACTAGTTTACGTTTACATTTTCCTGAAAATAATGGCAGCAGCATGAAAATGATAATAAAAGATCAAAGACCATGCTCCACTACAGCTACGATTTCAACAATCATCAAGAAAAGTACAAAGCTCCTTTGATTAGTATACCTCTCCTGGAAATCAGAGATCCGTTATGCTTTATTGATTGAAGTAGGCTAGTGAATATCCATAAATATTTCGGTCAGCAAGAAATGCTCAAATGTTTAGGCGATTGAATGGAAGTGTGGCCAAGGTATACTATGTCCGAAATGCTTTTCATACTCGACCATCATCAAGCCATGCATATTTAATAGATGTATTGAGTGGCTGCCTGCTACTACGACTATTTTTTGGCCAAGTCTATTCAAGAATATTACAAAATAAAGGAGGTCACATAAGAGTCAAGTATTGGATCAATCACCTCAATCAACTATGAAAAACTGTAAGTTTTGCTCGAGTATACTATTTTATTGCGCTCGATTGTGAAACCTGTTTTATACTGACAATGCCATGCAAGCTAAGCCAGCAATGCCGCTTACAAAAACGGAACAAGAATGACAAGTAAAAAAATGTACAAATCAACAAAACTGCACACTGCCTCTCTACTTTTGTAGTGAGGTAACTAACTATTGCCAAAGTTTCTACATGTATCCGTCAATTCTACAAGAGGAAAAGCAGAGCATCAAACAGCTTTTATTCGACAAGGTCCGGTTATTAGTGTTGCTGGTAGTGTGCTTCACGAAAGGTGGAAAAAAAAAGTTTGCAAAACAGTTCGTCATTTAATGCAATGCAATGATGACTTCCTATATATCTAATTCTTGTTTCGGCTAAGAGTTTAGTATAGATCAAACATCAATACTTGAACTAGAAACCGGGGCAAGTGAATCCTTGCCTCTTACGCTAAGTTTGTTTCTTTGATTCCTTTAATTACGTTCACTGAACATCTAGGTAGCGGCTGGCTTAACTTTTGCAGTTAAACTTTCTTTTCCCGTTATGTTGTTGTAGTACACAAGTTTGTAGCTGTTGTTACAGCATTCTCGATTCTGCGGGAGTGAAATTTTCTGTATATAGAATTACATTGGTTTGTTTCGGAAGTCCGTTTGATATTCCTGGCGGAGGCACATAATATGAACAAAAATTGTTAAGAAAAAAGAGGTATCGGAGAACAACAGTTGATTTTCATACACAAACCGGCATTTACTTTCACTCAAATACATTTCTTATTTGACCACACCCAACTACCCAACAAAGGAATAACTCTTACATTTATGGAGAGTTGTAGTTGTGTATCCTCAATGGATAGGAAACTAACACGGTTACGTTACTTACATATGGATGATGATGATACATCACATTATTGTCCGGATGATTTAGCAGCCGCAAAGTATCCCATGGTTGTTGATGATACTAAAATTCATTGAGCACTACGGGTCTCTGGTACTGATGGCCTTCAAAAAATATTTCATGATAAAACTCATTCAGTTCCTTGAATGAAATTTTATGCATGCACACGTAACGTTCATAATAATACATAATATTGCTCACATTTTGTGAGTGGGTGATATGAAATGGTAGAAGGAGAAAAAATGATAAATCTTTTACATCCACCGACCTTCATAATGGATGGAATATGCGGGGATGTTGGATGCCATGTATCACGCATTTTGGGATATCTTTATCATTTTACCCCAAAGAATAATAATCCCACATTAAAGGATACTTTTAATGCGTTTGAATAACAAGCCCTATTTATAATGGTTTGGTGAGCTAATTGAAGCCCATTTACATCCAAAGCTGATGAAAAAGTTGCACAGACTTCAATTTCATTGTGTATTCATTTTCTCTTCTCTGACAATCAAGAAAATGACAATATGCTCGAGTTTGTTTTACGATTGAGCGGAGCTGAGTAAACTCTCTGGAATGAATATTTATGCAGAAAAAAAGTGTGGGTTGTTTGAGAAAAACGGTTGTCGTTCTTTCAATGAATAACTTCATCATCAATATGTATAGAAGGCACATTTAGAGTAATTGTTTTCTTTCCCTTCCCTTCCTTCCCCGACAGTGAAAAAGACAGCTGAAAAAGTGCTTAATTCTTATACAAGCTTTTGATGGGGCACTGAGAATGACAAATGCATGATCTTATGTATCCATCTTCTGAAAGAGCTATTGGAAAGGGAATCATTATATTCGCTTACTTACTCAGAAAATCGGTTCAGCTCTTTGAAGTCCTCTGGCTCAGTAAACCGGAGAATAGTGATAACTTAACGATGAAATTACATACTATGTGTATGTGGCCGATGTCAGGGAGCCATGTATATAAGTAGGAGTTTCACACCATCAGCAGTATTAAACTCCTTCCCTTGCGCTTTGATGGCTTTCACAAAAAAACGTGGGCAGCGTTACGAGCTCTGTAGCGGCAACACATTAGGACAACTTAAGAGGCCCAACTTAGTCCACAAGACTGCTATTCAATGAATCATTAACGTGGCATCAAGAAAGTGCTACGCTGCCAGGCTGAGCCCTTAACATTTCTCTTTCACAATGCTCTATTGTTTAGAAGGGACGGGAGGGGACTATGTACACTCAGAATATGTTTTCTATATCACAAAGAATTTTTTAGCGTGATGTACTAAAGTGTAAATAATGTCGAGTTGAGAAAATCTATACTTTTGTTCTCAAAAAAACATGCTGCTTCATGAGATGTCAGGTTTGTTGTTGCTCTAAAGTGCATGACTTCCCTATTATGAGGAAGTGCGCGATGAAAGTAGTAGTGGAGTGGAACTGCTACTTTTTATGCTAGGGAACATTTTCACTAATCTAACTTGCACCATTTTTGATGTGATTGAGCTTCCAGAAGGCAATCTCGTAAACATTCAAATGTATGCTTGAGAAGAAACTGTGAGTGGAGCTTTCACTCTCACTTCCAATTTTTTCACATCTCTTATTTTTGTGCTTTATGTATATGACTATTGTAGTAGTGGGTGTGTGTATTGATCCAAGACGGGGACTGAGCTGAGATGTTCCCTGAGTGTAGGTCGTTACACCCCAGTAGCTCCTTCAATTTAGTTCTTGCTCCATTTGGGTTACGTAAAACTATGCGAACATTTTCCATTTGGACGTTTCGCCCCAAAATGAGCCCGAAAGATGATGAATACGAAAAGAAAAGGAAAGTTGAAAGTAACCCTTCGTGTAAATTCTGAGGACCAAATGGAAATGCGAAATGGATGAAAGCAAATTCTTTTACTCCATGTCTATTGTCATTTCATTTCATCTATCCCACGTAGCAAACTTTCACCGTGTTATGCTCAAATGCTCGACCTACATTGGCATAAAGCTACATTATTACCTAGATCCTAGCGTAATAATTCATTCGCAAAGGGACATTGCCTAGGTTTTTATGATAAAAGCGATTTGGTATGCAATAAAAGTTAATGTTGACTTATTACGGAGTTTCATTTGTAAATTTGTCGACAATAACTATGGTCTTCACCAACTTTGATCTTCCATTCTCCGCGCAGATCTGATTCCGATCTTATTAAAAACATTTCATAACTCTAAAATTTCCTATTTCGTTGGGAACCCCTATTTGCTTGAATGTACTCATACTTCGCTGAGTCACATACATAGGCACCAGCTTGTATCAATGTTTCATCTCTTTGTGATAACCTTTTTTAAACATATTTCGATCTTCAAACAATATCAATACTGAATAGGAAGAATAATATGAATGGAGAAACAAAAAAAGAAGAAGTTTTTCTGGTGACAAATGTCAAAATGGTCTGATACAAAGTCGAGCTACGTTACACCTAGTCATGTCTTGCGAAGTGAAACCAGTGTGGGATCCTTTTTTAACACGTGAGTGAAAATTATAACTATGTGTTGTTTGGTGACAAACATCTCCATTTGATTGCTATGCAATTTGTTACACAAAAAAGAAAATTATCTCCATCATGGGCAAATAGCACACGAAACTGACTTTTATCTTTTGATTTCCCATCCATTATCGCTGCTTTCTCCAGAATCAGAAACTGTGGATACGCTTCAAAAGCTGTTAAGTGTCATTTGACGTGTGATCTCGTTTCTCTAAGTTCCAAGAAATCAATTAGTGTTCGTTTTTGGTAAGGCTCATACCTCTCATTAAAGATAAGTGCCATGCCGTTTCATCTGAGCAAAATGTGCATTCGGTAATAAATGCAACTTGCACTTATGTACTCAGGTGAAGCATGAAATGTCCTGGTTGCTTGCTATTGAGGTTGTCAATTGCAGAGTCTGCCCGTACTTATTTAATAGCGGAGGTAGCAAGGGGGAAAGAGAAGCAGTTGCCTATTTTGTGGTGGAAGTAAAAACACAAGAAACGGGAAAGCAAAGTCTATTTCGTTGGCCCCACCTAGCAGCTTATTACAATGTGAGCACACTTTCCAAAATTATTCTAATTAAATCTGCTGAAATTAGACGGCACGTTTTGGAGCCCGTGTCCGAAAATTTTATTTGTTCCCAGTGCATGTAAGGGATACTTGGGTTGCAAGGTAATATGTAACGCTGCTGTTCAAACGTTATGTGCTCATGCCTATGTATAAACCAACATCAGCCAATGCAGTCCCCTGCCAATTGAAGCTTTCTCTGAATCTTACCTTTCATAATGGTGTTTGATGTTTGGCCCAACTCAATCAACTTGGTCGGTCGACTGCGTTGATTTGAAGTATGCATGTCACGTGTCACCACCCTTCATGTCCCAAATAGACCATCTTTCGTCACACTTTTATAATGATCCCATTTACAAGGAAAGGAATACTAGATGTTGAATTTCTAGTGCAATATGATCAAACAACTGCATATCAATTTCGATTAGCACATTTTATTTCCAAGAATTCGTCGTTGCGGAATAAATCTGTTATCGCCATCCTCGCTGCAGCTAACTACCACTACCATTGCAGAATTGCATGCCTAAAGCTCTCTATACGGCGTAAGAATTCAATAACCACTGCAGTGTAGTGGAAGGGCATACCATGCTTGTGCATGTGAGGAGAGGAGCATTACGTGGTTTTTGATTAGGGCTTTCGCCAGTCGAGTTTCATCAGTGGTTCTATATATAAAAGTACTGAACTCTATCGTGGAAATGGATACTCAGTCCATGTAGGTTTCGTAAATGCTAATGCAATCTATGGTATATTATGAACTCTTATGCAGTATGCGAATGTCACGTTTTTTTTTGTAATTATGAATGCCAAAAATAAACAAACATGTAACAAAGGGTTTTTTTTACATTTCATAGCATCACAAATATTATTTTCTTACAAAAAGAGATCCGTAATTATTTATATCGTATTTTATTACTACATACAACAAATAATAACAATATTTTAATTAAGTCATAACCAAGACGACGACCAATCATCCGTTTCTCTGTAAATCCTTAATAATAATGATAATAATGATAATAATAATAATAATATAACTGTCATGAAGTAGTGACAAAAAGGAAGGTTAAGCCAGTCGTACTGGTTTGGCGATTATAAATAACACACAATAAGATTATTTATGTATGCATTACGTTTATCGTACTAAAAACTAACAGCGACAAGAGCTACAGTTTAATTACACACACTCGTGGATTTAACGTTCTCCGTATTTAAAAAAGCACACGCTCGTCCTCGTGGGTTTAAATTATGCTTTCTTTCACAAAGCCATATAGTATATAAGATACAATCATATCAATATAGCTTTAAATACTTCCAAAGCCGGTTGCGATGCATTTTTTCTTATGAAATTGGACGAAACCGTTGTCTCTAAACAAATAGTTAGAAATACACACGTGGATAGTAATAATATTACGTACACTCGCGTTCTTCATTCTCTCTGACTCTTCGAAACATTATTAATGTTAAATAATATTATATTATGAATTTACTGCATTTCATATTTTTGCGTTAATACATTCCTTCTCTTGTTTTTTATGAAAAGAATTGTTCTTAGATGCTAGTCAAGAGTAGTCTTTGATTTTTAAAGGTATTACATATTATGAGCGCACAATCGTTAGAGTAGGTGACGGTTGTCCTTGTCGTATTGACACGAGTGTACTCTTTTTATAGTCAGATCATCATCATTATTGAATCCTTCGTATCGTTTTTTATTTATTTTCAGTTCCAATCTCTTCAACGGTAGATAACACATCAAACTTTTGAATGCATTCAATTTTTCGGAAACTATATTGCATGATAATGACAACACAGCAGGGATGCCAATGCCGAAGAATGATATTTATGTCAGCTTTATGGAGCTAATAATAATCGTGAGTGCGTGCGTATTATAAAGGAGGACAACGAAGACAATATTATGTATACGTTTTGTTACAGGAAACTAAACTAAAGAGTAACCAGTAGTACGTAAACCGTTTTGTATTATACACAGTGATAAGAGTAAACATTTAAATTGTAAAATGTAGTTTAGTAGTAGGTAGTAGTGTGGCAAATAGTTACAGTACAAGTTGTTTGTCTCATCAATGAGCGAGTAGTGGACTCGACTTTGCTTGCTTGCTACAGAGATATTTTCAACAATTGATACATTTTCTGCTTCTTTCATAGTCAGAAATTTTTCATCATACATATCTAATAAGCGCATGACGTACTAGCGGTACACGGTACACGTTTTCCTCGTTTTCTTCACGACCTTACTTCTATCTAATATGAATCTTTTCGCTTAATCCATCAAATCAATACTATTTACATAACACGATGATTCGTTTCTCTGTCTCTTCGACCGTTTCGTAGGAACGTTTGCATTATGTACATCTATCAAATCTGGTCTAATCACACACTAGGTACGCCGTCTATACTACTTGTACGGTTAAAACACACAAAATGACACTGATTCTAGATCATCCTTACTTTGAATAAATACCAAACATTTCACTTAATTCTGTTAGTTTCTTCCACAGAGGAGCAAAGTGACCCACACACTAACTCGTTTTGTATAATTTGGAGATGGTCAAATATGTTGCCTATGATATTTGCACATTGTTGACCAGAGAATTCAACAGTAAACAGTAAATATCAATAATGTAATGCATAAAATTTTCAGCGAGTGACTATCTATCAACAGATTAATATCTCACGCTTAAAATTAATACAACGAAGTAACCGTATATATGAATGTTGACGATATTGATGTACAGCAAGCAGTGGCGCGTTACAAATCCGACCCTTTTCGAGAATAAAGTCAAATTCGCTTTCACAACTGAAAAACAAATTCAAAAGCTAAAAAATCTTGCCCGATCATTAATGCCGATTGCGATCGCGATCAAGAATGAGGCTGTCGTTGACATGACTGAAACAGTTTTCACCGCAAGCCTCTTTCTCCATATATATATAACAATTAGTGCTGTTTCGCGGTCGCCAATCACAATTTCTGAAACTGCGAAATAAAACTTCACAGCCAAAACAAAGATGTTGTGTCTAAACGTTGCTATAAATTATGTCTCTACTGACTGTACACTTACTATATTATACTTACACATAACTATTCTTCCTCGCATCGGCGGACAACGAACAATCAAATCTTAGCGAAAGAAAATGTACCTTAATGAATATAATTACCGTAATGACTTAAAAATTGATAATGATGATGGTATCAATCAAGGTTGAAGATATTCAAAACGTATGTTTGAACTACATACATACAGCGCGTTACGTACAGTCGTGTTTTTGGGTTTCTCTTTCTCTCTCTTCGCTCATTCATGTCACCAACATACTGTAATAAATTATACGTTAACTTGGAAACTAACTCATGGGTAGTATTTGTTGAAGATGTTATTTTTATGCTCGCATAGTGTGTGTGTATGCTAATTTGTATTATTAGTCACTGACTGAGACTTTTTTTTCAAAATTACCATGTGGCTATTTGTTAGAAACCCAAATAAATCCAGTAACTAACTTGGTTTGTGGTAGTATCGTCTGTTTTTCTAAAACTCTATATCAGTTCTTTTTAGCGAGATGCATTAAAGAGACAAGAATTACAAAATTATTTGGACTATAATTACTATACACATCACATAGCCTGAGAAAACGCCATTTTGTATTATTTGTAATCGCATGCCATATGTCGTCTTCACCTTTTGTGATTTGTTTGAATAATATGCGTTACATAAACTGACATATTTTCTTCGTAATGACTTGTGTATAATTGTGGCAACGTGCGTACGTAAACTATAAAGCGGTGTGAAAATTATGGGTTATGTTATGTTATGAGTAACGTCCCTTCAGTTGTCTTAATTTTTTGTATAAAAACTGCGCTTGAGAATAGGAAATGGATATGATGATGTAGTTTGTCTAATCTGACTTGTGAACTTTGTTTCCATTGATTACCATGTACAAAATTATTTTCGTTGGCTGGATAATGTAATCGAGTGGTTGAGTATATTTTCATACTAGGAAAAGCGATTGTCAATTTTGTGACTTTATGAATTTAATTTAATGCTTATCCATGCACACATGTATATAGACAGTTGAAAAATGAGCATACGACGTTAAATCTGTTACGAATTCGAAAGTAACTCATACATAATTTTCATCGCTTCCATTCATCCACTTTCGGAATAATAAAGTTACGAGCTCGCTGCGTCGCTGTCGAACATAGGATGGAAGTCACCGTTGTGCCACACTC
The DNA here is from genome assembly GCA_034697805.1 of Orchesella bifasciata. NCBI lineage: Eukaryota > Metazoa > Arthropoda > Collembola > Entomobryomorpha > Orchesellidae > Orchesella > Orchesella bifasciata. The sequence goes on from JAQGAP010000219.1 coordinate 46,355, forward strand.
TAATAATGATATTCGTTATACGAAAAAAGAGAATTGACATCACGAAAAAAGTTTAGCCAGAAAGTTTTACCAACTTGACGTGAACATCCTGCTCAAGATCGTTTATGGATAAACAATAAATGTTTTCTGTGTCTCAATTTCACTGAGAATGGAAATTCCTCTAAATATGTTTGAGCTTTTTAAAGATGTAGGTTGAAACTGACTTAATGGACAACTTATGTAATCCAAAGTTATGAAATTGAAATATATTTCCCTGTTTCCATTCGATCACAAAGTTGATTAATGCCGTTTGACGAAAACAACATTACTATATTCCCCATCAAGCGCACAACGAGGTTGTAACAATTCTATTTATAATTTGTTTTTATACTGAAATGAAAAAGTTTTGCAATAGATAATCGGATACAGTTAAGTAATTTGATTTGTGATACAACTGAAAGATTGCGTATGTCATGCTTGTGTGAAGCTGAGCTGTGCTGTTGAGAATATGTAATTATCCATTGACAATACAGACCCTGACGCTTGTCAAATTTCAATTGCAGAACTTGGAATAATTATTTCTTAATAAAAAATGAATGTAAAGCAGTAAAGCTCTTTCTCCAAGCTGATTTTCGATTGTGAGAACATTATTAACCTTGTCTAAACTGAGAGAGCATTTTATGAGTTGGCGAGCAGAAAAATCTTAGATGATATAGTTGAGAATTACGCTCAATCAAAATGATAATAATTCGAATTTTTATATTTATATGCGTGGTAGTAGTTACAAAGATATGAAAGCACACGATGCGTGATATACAAAAATGTAATTTTTAATGTAATGAATCCAAGAGTCTTTGGGGGTAACTTTGGAAAACGTCAACTGTCAGTATTTCCTCTGTCTCTTGTGTAAACGACCTGATATTCGTAATGAACATGTAGTTTATGCGATTAATTTGAATGGCAAAAGTGCGAAGTTAATAGTTATAAATAGCACCATGCATGCAGTGAAAATTGAACAAGGTTGAAAGTAGTCGTCGGTTTACAAGATAACGAACTTTAACGAATCTAATAAATGAGAGATAATTAATTACCCATGTGAAAAAATGTATAAGTTATGCTTTTATACTTCAGACTTCTGGATGTATGCTTTTCTTGATATTTCACTGTTTTATTTTCTCCAACATAAAACCAGGCATTAAAATAAACGGAGAGCGTTTCAAATTTAGAACAACCCTTCCATTTTTTTTTGCATTTTCACGTAAACTTTCTGTATAGCCAATTCTTCACGAGTTTTTGCTTGCCGTAACAGTCGTGTTCGTATTTTAGATTTTGAACGTGCTTTCCAACTTTCTTTCAAATACCTTTCGTTTTCGTAGTTCACGTTGTACAACGTTTATAGAGTACCTGAAACTTTTCCTAATTCAAAAGTTCTACTACCTACGCACATAGTTGTGTATTTTCCCTATTAAATATGTACGTCATTATGTAGTATTATTTAACCGATATATGCAGGAAAATTAACCCTACAAAAAATTGTCTATGATATCGTGGTGTGAATCTACGTAATACACATACACATAGTCATGTTACCTTTGCGATTCTGTACTTTTGACTTAATCGTATAATACGTCGTTAACAGTAGTAGCAATAATAGAAGTAGTGCTAGTATAATAATAGTAGCTTATGTATAGACTCATCATTTTTAGATTATTATGTAAAGGTTTAAATAAACCGATAAATGTACGAGAATTTTTTTTCTTTTCACCGATGAATTTTGCTGGTGAATATAGTTCATACGCAGAAATTCAAGGAGACACGAACCTAAAACTTGCTGTATGGTTCTCAGTTGCTATCAAGGAATTGCAAATTTTATGTCCTTAAAACTCCAGTCCTAAAAAATTGCCACGTTTCCTGTAAACATCAAACAAAAAAATATTTATAACTCCAACATTTCTACCATTCTAAGAATTCCATATTACATAGGGGTCTGCAGTTAACTCTCAAATATTAAATGTGTTTTTACGATGCTAGCTGCTAGCATAAAAGTTTGAACAAGATAGAGAGCAACGTACTGGCGTTTTAATAAGCTCGCCTAACAATTCCTAGAAATATGGTTTCAATAAAACGTTTCCAATTGAGCCCATTTTTGTAAATAAGTCAAGAAACTTGTTCAGTTCAATTGACTTCATCCAATAACAAGCGACAAAAATAGGGATGAATACACGGAGAGGGTGCGCTACAGTTACAGAAGCTCATTTCCTAGTATAAAATTTAAATCAAAACATACTGTGTGAGCAAAGCTAAATCTGAGTCTATTCCTGAGTCATGAACAACTAACTGTTTACCAACGTCTATGTTAGGACATTGAGCCAATGTTTTTGTCCACAAGATCACTAATCATATTTTGGACTAAAATAAGTTTGGTTAAAAGTCAATGCTCACATAAAAATGAGGCTTCAGCTCATCCCATGCTGTGACTATTGTGCTTCAATCATAATCATTACAGTTTAAGTGTTTAAGGTAATTTCCGCGTCTGTTGTAATACGTCTATATACGTCCTCCAGTTGATTAATATTATGAGACAAACATAGGCTACGAGCTGCTGCAGCATTGAACCAACTCTTGCCTCTGTCACAGAGGCTCTGTGCCTCTGCGATTAAAGCGTAATAGGGAGATAACGTTGGCATTTCCTGCACATCGATGAGACAGCACTATTTCAAGTGCACAATGCTTTAAATGAACATAACACTTTGTTTTGACCTATTCATAGTTTATAGCGGAGTGACTATTAGAATGGCGTACACGGTGTTTTACATGAGATGCATCATCACCGTAAAAAACACATAAAAAGCAGAGGGAGGACAAAAAGTTTATGAGCATTAAAGTCAAGTTTTCATGCTTACCTGCTGCCTATAAGTACTGGCTGGTTATGAATTATTGTTGGTATGAAGAAGGGGTAATTTATGAGACTGGACTCTAAGCGTTCCATTGCTAGTGGGTTGGCCATTTGAGATTGGATTTGCTGAGCTAAGTGTCAATGCACTTCCGTTATTGTTCCCTTCACCGTTGTGCTGTTGTTGCGACTGTTGGCGTCCACTGAGAGTGCCTGCACTGCTGTTTGATGATGAGTGTGAATGTCCATTTGTAAGAACGTGACCATGGCCATTGACATGGCCATTCGTCAATGTGGAGCAGTTACCATTAGACGAAATGCCAGAGGCACAGGAGACGCGCAGCTCACTTTTTGACTCACCACTGGACGTACCATTAGTTGTGGCAGTGGAGGAGCTGTTGTTCCCATTGTGGATGTTCGTCTTAGAGCTGGTTCGTAGTGCGGTAGATCCGCTTGCCGGAACGGAGGCACTATCATTCTGTGAAACAAAACAAAAGAATTCACTTACTGATACCGTACGTACATGACGATTTAGGATTAGCCAGAATTACACACTCGCACTACTCCGGTTTGTGCTCGCACGTTTTTGTTGACATTACTCAAGACTACTAAATCTGCAGCTACCCGAAATGCTCTCGAAATACTAATTTAGTTAGGGAAATGAACATATATATAGCTTTTCTAGCTAGCACGACTACTCCGCTTCGTCTTTTAACACTTGGGCTTTCATCATCAATCTTGAGCTAAATTCTATAAATCCATTTACTTGGATGTCGAGCAATACATTCACTAACGCGGCTAGCCTGCAATCCGAGTTTCAGAGAAACCCTTCGGAAGTAGCTTTTCGCAAAACGTGACTTCCATCATCAACCCTATAAATCATGCTTATGACATACATAATAGTTATGTTGTGGGCAGTAGATACTCAACTTTTAACCTCCAATCTTCTTAAATTTTCCTTTCACTCCAACTCCTATTCATACCATTTCAAAGAATCTGCTGACACTTAATTCCGGCTAACCTAGTAGAGCCCAGGAGTAAGCTTCCCTTTCTTGCCACACAATTTCATTTCCACTCCCTGCTCTCCTTCATTATTGTTGATGTACAAAGAAATTCATCGATGAATTACGGAGTCCTTTGTAAATCTGGTAGCCTAAAGCATGTATCGTTTTACC
>JAQGAP010000220.1:0-50012 GCA_034697805.1 Orchesella bifasciata
TATCTCTGTAGATGCATTCAATTCAAGTTGACTAGGCATTCATCTCTGTTCTTGTACAGAAAATAACATCACAATCATACCATAACATGGAAAATGGTGTGCTCTATAAGTATATCAAGGGCTATGCTGATATGACGTTGGGTTGAATGTTGAATACAACTTTCCTTCGTCAGGTTTTCCCCTTTCGCTCTCTTTTTACCACTTCTTCTTCTTCGTCTTCTTCGTCTTCTTCAGTTTTTTCTCCTCTTGTCTCTCACTACTATTTTTTACGTGTGTTTACGACGTGATAAAAGGAGCAAGAGAGAGAGTAGTAATGGAAATGATGAGGATAATCTAATAAAAGTAGTAATAGTACCTTTTAAGATATAGACTTGCCTTTATGTGCAGTTTATTTTTTATTTCGCTAGCTACCTACATAGGTACGTGTTGGTTGGGTTGGTTAGGTGCGATGGACGTAAATAAGTGGGAGAGCTACGTGGAACGTATGACTAATTCTACGTGAAGAAACAGAATCGGAAATTGTGAAAGTTGTGATGATGGGTTTCTCATCCATCCATCCTCATCCCCGTTTTTTGGTACTCGCTCCAAAGAGCGAGACAAATTTATCGAGGCGCTATGATATCATATTTTGGTGCTCATTACTTTAGCACTTTCTTGGGAGAAATAGAGTCAATTGTGATTGATGTCATAAATTATTTCTCGCTGCTGGTGCTGGGATGACTACCTAAAAGTCTGTTTATCTTCCCAGCGGACAGTATATGAATATCATGACATGGATTCTTTTTTATTGGTCTGTACTGATTGATAACATTGATTGAATAGTAGAGACAGAGAGAGCGAGAGGAGAAAAAAGTTGGAAAGCGAACAACTTTTTCTCCCACATCCACTCCACTCATGTCCCTCCTTTTTATGGCTGAATAGGGAAACTTGCATCCCATTGATTGAGCATGTTATGAAAATGTGTGGTGGAGTAAGTGAGCGGGTAAAATGCAAGAAAAAGGAGAAGAAATACCAGTTGGAAAAGAAAAGGAAACGTTTTTTTTTTGTCTTTTTTCTTTTTACTCTTACTACTTCTCTTTTCTCTCTGTCATCCGTTTCTCTTTCTCAACAAGAAACTCTATCAACAACTGACTCTTTTTCTATACAAAACAAATGTGCTCCAGTGCATATGCCAAGGGAGAAGGAATATTCACATGTAGCATGAGTGTGTGTGTACACAAAACCACAGCCGTAATGTAATACGAAAACGATGATGATGACACAAGTAGGATGTGATGGAGACGGAGAAAAAGGAAACTGGTTTTGTCCACTTCAAGTGAACCACTTTTTCGCTGTCTCCTCTATACGCACATCTTTGTATCTCTCTTTTTTCCGCTGTGATGCACACACCACTACTCCTTCTTGCCCTTTTCCTTTTTTTCGTTCTCTGATGAAGAAAAGAGAGACGAAAAAAAACTTGTTACATTTTCAGCAAGTCAGTGTCTTTTGGTCAGTGTGCGTCCTCTCCTGCTGTTGCTAAACTTATTGTGTTTGATCATTTGATCCCCTTCTCTCTCTCTTTTTTCTGGTTTCTGGTGAATGAACGAAAATGAAATGAAATGGTGTTTTGGTTCTCCCAATGTATCTCAGAGTGGAGTGGGAGTACAACCAAATGTTACATGCTGGTACCTATGTACCGCGTATATACGTACCTATATACAGTTATTTGCGCTGTTGTGTGACCAAACCAAAGTGAATATTTTTATCAGAATGAAGCAGTCGCCAATTCCATTTCCTACTTTTTTGCGTCTCCCCCTCCCCCTCCAACGACTTCTCTTATGCTAGCAATATGCGTACAATGGGATCTGTGACAAGTGGAAAAATAAAATATAAAACCCTCGTGCACAACTACATTGCTGTATACCAAGTGGGATTGAATGTAATAAAGTGTGTGTGAGAGAGAGAGAGAGTCTAGGTTGGAAAGTCAATGGTAGAAATTCGCTTCTTCACTATAAGTATGTGAGAAGCTTCTAGCTGGTTGCTTTTTAAATTGCTTTCCTTGATGGCTGGTCTCTCTCTCAACAACATTTTTATATTTTTCTTGCTCTTCACAAGAGCGAGTTTATGAGTGAGTGAGCTGGTTTCTCAGAGAGAGTTTGAGGTTGCTTTTCATACCAGCAGCAAGAATAGATACATACATTAAATCGTGAATGGGAGAATGAAGCGTGCTCCTGGTCTCGTTGTCGCTTATATAATATAAACTCTCAATATCATGTATCTTGGTACAAAAGGGTACGCTGACTCATAATATGGTATGCCATGCCACCACCTCTATATATAGCATGTTATCCTTAAGATGACTACTACTATTGTGTTTTTATAGTGGTGTGGTGATATTGGAAAGTAAGAAAAAGGTAATAATGGTAGGAACAGCATGTTGACCAGCTTCCCATTGTGTTTCAAGTGCGGAGAAGACCTGAAGCAGGAATTGGAGCTTTTGAGAGAGAACAGGAGAAGCACGACGTATGCATGCATTTAAGTGGGAAGCTACGTATGGTTGAATCAGACTTCGACTAAATTTCTACCTCCGCTACTGTGGAGGAGCCCAAGTTGGCCAAAAGTTGGGTAAAAAAGGAAAATTGTTAAAGTATATCCCTAAGAGTCTATACATAGAGGTAGGGAAATGAAGGTGGTTTTTCACTAGGTACGAGAACGGTCGTCCTCATGTACACGGTGAAAGTTGGATTCCCAATGTCTGCTTTACTTTCCACTTATAATGCTGTTAGAAACTTGGTTTTGTAGTGCCTCTGTTTCCAGACTTCAACTTTTATTATAAAACTTGTTTTGGCTCAGTTCAGGTATCATGATAAGTACCGCTTGTTCTCTTGTGCTATCCTTTGCACAACATCAGAAGCTTGGATGGATGCTCCTCTGAGTCTCTGTGGAAGGGAGAGAAAAGGTTCTGGCTCTGGCTCGAACATCAGCTTGGGTATATCCAGGGAGGAAGCAGAAGAAGACTGGTGACTAGTGTGCTTCATAGAATATTTTCGAGTTTCTGCTGATGCCACTACTGCTGACGATGAGGTTTAAAGAGAGACGTGAAAAGGGAAAGTTGTATTGAGGAGTCTGACTTCTAGTGAGTGAGTGAGGGAGTATGAACGAGTATATCGTATAGTCAAGCCTACAAGAGAGAGAGAGAGAGAGAGAGATAGATGAGCATGAGAGCGACCCCAAAAAAGTGCTTTTCCTAAAGTAGTTTCATGATAGTTAAGGTTGCGCAATCTCCAGTTGACACGAACGGTACAAGCCGGATCGATCTGGCCGGCATGAATCCGATTTCCTCGTTCCCTTTCTCTTGCAAAACACCAGACCAACTCTTTCAGACTTGCTTCTTTCTATCTTTAACATCAACCGTGCTATTCTGTACGGTGACTATAATATAATGTACATTGTATACATGTGTGATAAGCTACGCTTAAGGAAAGAAAGGGAGATCTTCTCACTCTCCTTCTCTTTCTCATTACTTCCTCATCCCAATTTTTATGTAGATACGTACACAGATATGAGCACAGATGCATGGGAAAACAAGATCTCTGTTACGAATATAAACATCTACTTTCTCTCCCACTCGTAAACTGTACCAGACGTGGTAAAAACATGCACATATTTTCGTAGAGAACGAATAAGTTGAGCAATACTCTTATTCCACTTAACTCGCCGTCTTTCTCACATGTACATATGTGAGTGTGTGTTTGTGCATATGGGTGAAGTAGCAAAGAGCCTCTTGCTTTCTCCTCAATATCATGTGTATCTTACGCTGGGCTCCCTGTTTTTCTTTTGAGGGTTTAAGCCTGTTTACAAGACGAACATCTGAGAGGCCGCATCTATGAAATATGCTTGCAGCTGAGGAGCAGATAGAGTCTGATACTCTTTTATCTTCTTTTCTCCCTTTGACTTGCACGCTTTTACTTTACATCATGTAAAAAAAGAGTCTTCGTAACCGCCATCCCTTTCTTTTTTCTCATAATCGACACAGGAGTACTAGTAGTAGTAGATACTGCGGTGGCTAGGCAGTTCACAATCTCTTGCTCTGACCAGATTAATTAACTTTCTTCTTGTACTTTCTCCCTCGGCATAAGTATGCATAGCCATGGCTAATGGTGTCCGGAAAGGGAAAGTTAAGGCTGATGATGATGATCGTTGTAGATGATTGGCTTCCAGGAATGTAATGGAATACCAAAACAGTTATATATAGTAAGTATATGTTGTGTTTTAATTATCTCTGATCGGATACGTAAAATGTGAACGTCACCTAATTAATATTGTACTTTAGTTTCGTCCCCCCAACAACTTTCACCACTTTCCTATATTTTCAGTGGAACACATAATGAAGGAAGACTGTGGAATCGGATGCGGAAAGTTACTTGAGAGTTAGGTTACGCCAGAGAAAAAAAAATATTTCCAGGAATATTATGTTACAGTTTGAGCATCAGCTTACTTTTTCCCCTTTTGTTAAATGAGTATACAATGTGTGCAAGAGTTGGTAGTTGCTATAACAAAACTACATCTAAAATAGTGGGTTGGTGGTGGTAAGTTGGAAATTTTTTCACATGAAAGGACGAGAGAGAAAATGGAGTTGAAAAGGAACTTTTCTTCCTCTTTATTGTTTCGCTTCTAGGAGGAGAGGATGTGGATACACTTGCGATAGTAGTTCACTCCACTCTTACTTTTTTTGAACACTACACTAATATTCTCAACAAAAAGAGTTTCTTCATGAAGTAGTTATTGGCATACACATGTATGCTTTCATTGAAAACATGCTGGGAGAAAATAAGAGCACTTTGTAACACCACAAATAAATGGATATATGTATGCCATCACAACCCATCACATCATGCTGCTGGTGTAGATTAGAATTGGAAGCAAGAGAGGAGGAAAAACAAATTGATTTGCAATTTCGTTTAGACTATCAATTACGGTTTCCAACCAGCGCACCGCAAACAAACTTTTTTATCAGTTTTGGTATCTCCTCCAAGGTAACAAGAAAACGACCAAATTGGGAGCTGAAGTAAATTATTTCGAATGTAGACAGACCGACAGACAATCATGTTGGTCCCATTAACGTTTATATGGCTGAGTGTGTGCTTTTTGCAAATTGCAAAAAAGAATTCGAACAAAACTTGGATTTTTCCAGCAGCATTCTTTTACATCACATGAGCATAATAACTAATGCAATGGATGGATTCGCTTTCCTCCCCCTTTCAAAAGTATTTAGCAGTGCATCCTAGGAGTGAAACTCAGCAGCAACAGACAGGAAGGAAGACAATCGGTTGAAGCTTTTTTTCTCTTATGAACGAACGAAAAAATACTTTGTTAAAACTTTTTTTTTCTCCAACCTTGTTTTCCCTTGTAAGTAGTTTTAGAAGGAATTGTTACGAATTTTTGTTAAAAGCTCCCTTTCTTTCGTACACGCTGCATTCACTCACTCAAGACTTGTTCTTCTTGATCCTCCTTTCTCCCTCTTTTCCGCTCCTTTTCCTAGAGCTCATCTTTATTTTATAGTAATAAGAAAAGCAGGAAAAAAAACTAGGGAAAAGAGGAGTGTGTAGATTTCATGAAAACTTATTGCTGGTTCTGGCTTCTCCGATCCTCTTTCCCTAGTTTGCTCCTCCAAAATCCATATCCCACTTCTATCTCTGTTGTATCTATCTACAATCTATTCTCTGCTCTAGTCTTCTGTCCAATTTTTTCCCATGATATAATATCACGCTGCTCCGTCTTTTACTTCTTGATTTTCCAATGCAAAAGGGAAATTTTTTAGCCTATCTTTTTTCTCTCTCTTTATTTCCCTTCCAAGTCGGAGATGGTCTTCATCAGCTATTGCTCAGCGCATTTCTCTCCGCTCTCCGTATTTTTTGTTTGAAACGGCTGCTTCTGCCAAGAAAAAGGGAAAACACTAGTGAATTTCATGATGGCAATAGTTGTACGTGCGTTTTCTTTGTGGGCCCCATTGGGCCATTATATACCATGAATTATACAACAAGAAAACACAACACAATGCCTACAAATACAGAGGACCACCACCTCCAACGATGGAGCTAGGTATTATAATAACCCAAGTTGTATTCATATCTCCCTGCTCTCATCTCCTCATGAATGCATGTGAGTGTGTGGCTGGCTGGCATGCTACGTATGTACATATTACACACACTCCTTTAGAATCCAGGAGAAAGCAACAACACAACAAATATGGTAATGTGAAAGTAGCATTAATAGCAATAACCCTAGGATAAAAAAGCATGAGACAACCTGACCTTGTGTTATTTCACGTTTTCTTCTCCTTTCCATCCATATAATATGATATGAACTTTTATCGAAGCTGAAAATAGTGAGCCAGTGAGTTTTTGTGCTGGAAAGCAGATTTTTTTTATCTTCTTGATAGTTTGATAGTCCCAAGAACTTGTTGGCAAGGAAGGAAGAGGGTTTAGTGTGGTGGTGGTAGCACCAACAAACCCACCACCACTAAGGAACATGTATGTTTGAGAATTACCTCACAATCCATAAATTACAGGAGAAGTGAACTGTTGCAAGTTGAACAAGGAAGGAACAAAAAAAACTGTAGAGAACGCATAAAAAAATTAAAGTGGTTGAGAGAGAAAAGAGCAAACCCATATTATAACTAGAACCACTACATTAGATAACCACAGACATAATTTTTTCATGTGTGTGTGTTCCACTGCCAACAAGAGTACAATGGCGGCAGGCAGGGAGGCAGATGAGTGGAAAATGGAGAGCAGAGCGAAGAAGAAAAAAGTAATAATAATAATGATTATAATAATAAAAATAATAATGAAAAATGGAATGCCTTTGAGCATAGCAATAAGTGCGGAAATAATAAAAGTTATGAACTAAAAGTATGGTAAGAAAAAGAAAGGAGTGATGGTTGGGTGGTGGTGGTGGTGCTAGTGATGCCAGGCATGTTTTTTTAGTTTCGAAGTGTATTATATTATGTTATCACATAAAATGCAGAGAAAAGCACTTTTCGCTACTCAATTGTAAGGCTGTTGGGCTCATTTAGTGGGGGATAGTGAAGAATATACTTAAATAATAAAGAGAAAGCTAACATATTTACATGCTCACTCCCTTGTCCTCTTTTTAGGCTTGAGTAGTGCAGTGGTGGAGCCAGTCCATGCATTCCATTTGTAATGATATGCATGCTTGCCTGCACATAACATATTTTTCTCTCCTCTCTCGCTTCTCCTATTCTCTTGTTCCTTCCTCCAAAAAAAATGAGATCCATCACTTGAATATTACAATATAGATTTTTACAGGGATGCCATGGTGTTACATAGCTGCGTTGGTGTGTGGAATTTTTTTTTGAGTTGAGAGTTTGAGGTAACGAAAAAAAAACTACATACCTAATGGATACGGAATCACTTTCGTATTTGCAACATCATATCACACAAGTACTTACTAAGTTGGGTGTGTATATGTTACTTTCGAAAGTAGGATGAAAGCTGCCGTCTTGAATTACCGTTATTCTCCACTTTCAGAAGTGAGAGGAGAGTTGAAGAGGAGTAGTTTCACGTTTTGTCCTTATTACTCCATGGTATTATATAGCAATTTTTGAAAAACGACTTCTTTCACTTCCCATCTGTGGCCTGTCATAACCATTTTGCTTTCACCATATCTCTTCTTCTCCTTTTCTCTCACTTTTCCTCTCTCTGCTCAGTTTACATACTTCACTTTATACTCACTCGTATATTTTATCATCACACATTCATTCATAATCAGAAAAGTAGGAGAAAAGGCAGCCAGATGAAGCGATGAAGCACAAAAGCTGAAAGATAGTATCAACGGTCGACGGAAAGAAAACCCGTTTCCAAAAAGAATTATACTTATATTGTGTGTATCTACTATATCCAGCTTATTTTTCCCTTTTCAGTTCCGCAACTTTCACAATATACGCATTAGAATAGAGTGTGGGGAATTGACAAAGCTTGCACATAATGGATACATAAATAAGACAAAAAATATCATCTTCAAATGGGCTGCTGGATACAATCTCACATTCATATATGCATGGATTCGTGCATCCATCCATGTCTGTATTATATCAAGATGATACTTAATTCTTGCTCAAGTAGCCTTCTTAACGACAATGATTCTACGTGATCTGTAATATAAATAATAACACTTTTTACCATGCACTATATACGCCAGTCTTGTGGTGCGGCATTCCGTTGTCCTCTCTACCACGATGATGTGATTGCAGTACATGTTTTTTTAAATGTTGTCTCCCATTATGCTATATGAGTCCTTTTTGGCTACAATATTCCACAAGGGAACTATCCATGAGCATTTTCTTTTTTTCTGGAGAGGAAATCATTACGTTCTATTTGATAACGATCATATGATGCTCAAAAAGGATATTACAATAAAATGCTTTTTGCTTGTATTTTATGGTCTTCAAAAGCGGAGTAGTGCTACTACTGCTACTACTATCCTAGTTGTAGCTCCTCTGCTTTACCGTTGGTTGTTCATGAAAGGAAAAGTTGAATGGGTGTATTACGATTTTTTTTTCTCTCTCCTCTTTTTTTTGACTTTTGTGAAAGCTTAAAAGAAGGTGATTTTCTATTCAATCTTAATAGTCTTTCAGAAAAAAAGGGAATATGTCTAACATCCACTTTAAGACTTCCATGTTGAGAGTGATAAATCCGTAGCAGAAGAACCGTTTCAGAATAAGCCATGTACAACTTAGGCAGCCCAATGTGAGAAGTATATTCTGTGTTTGACAGAGAAAGAGAGGAAACTAGATTATACGAGATTTTCGTTACACTGAACAATTGTGTTGATGGAAGTAGATTAACAACTCTTATTTGCTCTAGCCAAAGAGGATTTTTTAAAGTTTGGGATTGGAACTGTGTGTGTAAGTAGTAGTGTGTGTGGAATGATAAAAGTTTCAACTAGTTGATTGATCGAGCAAATCCAAACCGAGCTATTTGACATTTCTCAAGTTTCCAAATTACGTTTCATGGCATGGAATCGGGAAATGTACACATAATCAGCAATTTTTTCCCTTCCTCACACCAGCAGAATGGATTGGGCACAACATTTTTAAAGTTTTCCTTTCTTTGATAGTACCCCATTTCATTTAAAAGATTTATTGCCGTTTCCATCCTGAAAAGTCAGCCAGCCCTAATCCACCTTGTTGGTAGTCACCTTCTTGAGAAATCCAAAATTGACAACGGAAAATGGGATGAAGTGAACGACATTTCACTAACAAGTCGTCGATCCACCTTAAAACGCTGGGAGGAGAAAATACTTAGGTACATACAAGTGAACACCGTGCACATCATGAATATTCAGAAGGGTCTCCCTCCCCATATGCATTCATCATTTCCAATGAGCGGAGCGTAGGATTCCGGTAACTCCGACTTGTTATTAACTCACAACTTGTTCTTAGTTTATTGTTTTGTTGTCTGTCGCGTCAGTCCTACTGTCGGTCCGTTCCGGGACAAGATAACTTTCGAACTGGTTAACTTTACAAACTCTGTTTTCAGCAATCGACAGCTAAGCCCAATAATTTAACTGAGTTCAAATATGGGTTAAATTTGAGTGACCCTTCAAGGTCAGAGGTCACGCCTTTTAGTTTTTTAAGCGTAAGGCATAGCATATTAGATGAGGTCAACCGCGATCTGACCTTTGACGACCTCATTTTAAGATCAGACAACCAAATTTTGAGAAATGAAAAATTGAATGAAAAACAAAGGTATTGAAGAGACAAATTCAAATTAAACCCCAACTCTGTAAATAATGAATTCCATAAACCCTTTTGCCAGTTGCCTATATTCCTGTGTTACCAGGTTTATTGTGAAATGGAAATGGGACGGTGCCGATGAAGCGAGACTTTGTCGCATTTTTACCCTTGAATAGCTTGAATTATTGATAGTAGGAGTCAGCAACCAGAGGAGAATGGAAATGCCGATGTATCAGCCGCCACTTTCATCGAATCGTTGATCGTGGCAAAATCCTCACATAAAAAATTGTTCCACACAGGCATGATTCCATTGCATTGCTTGCTGTTGACTAACTTTATGCTTTCCATTTCACCACGTATTATTATACACCTTGGTTTTTAGCATTCAAAATAATTTTGGCATTCTTTGCATTATTCAGGTCAAAATTATTCCAGTTGATTGTATCCTTTATTATAAACGGGAGGAACGGGAAGATAGAGGTTGAGTTTTGAGCTATTAGCATGCTTATCCACCAATCCCCAACACTAAAACTGTTTCTCCTTTCAAACCAGGGAGTTATCCCAGGAGAGATATTTTTAATATGTCGTTAGTTCATGCTCATAGTGCTGAGTTTGTGAGTCTTCAATTTTTTGCAGGTTGTGAGCCCTATTTCCACAAATTTATATTCTTACATGCATGGTTTATTACTGACTGGTGCTCAGTAAACCAAACCACAGACAGAGAGAAAAGAGATTTTGGTTTTACAGGGACGCTATTCTCATCCCATATAAACATAGTTGATGCGATTGAGCGCACACTACAAAAGAAATTCATTGAAACGGAAGGTATTTGTAATATATTACCATCATGATCACGCAATTGAAAATATGCCAAGCAAAAAGACTTTATTCATAGAAAATAGAAGCTCTCCTCCTGGGTATGAGACGAAGGATATGATGATCATGATGCTGCTGACGACGACGACGATCATGATATAAAATGTCTGACTACATCCTAGGAAGGATGATGGAAATTTCTTCTCTCAAATCATCACTTTTTTTTATTTGCCACCAATCAATGAAATGCTTCATATTGTGTGTTTGGCCTCCGTACCCTTTCTGTCTATGATCATTGCGTTATGGTTTCACTCCATCTGATGATGAACAAGTCTCCTATTCCGGAAAATCGATTCATTTTCATTCGTGTCTGAAAATGAAGGATTGATCATGCATCCCCCGTTTCCTGTAAATAACCAAAGGATGTTCCATATTTGTCATAATTTTTTGCATGATACACTACAGGCAGGCCCACGCACGAATACGCTCATTGTAGAGAAGAATGTATGTACAGTGTTTTTTTTCTCTTTGCATCGTTAACGCGAGAGGGTGATAGAAAAAATGTGCTTGGCGAGGACTCACTATTTATGTTGCTCAAATACGTGTGCAAATTTCATTCTGTAAAAACACTGATTGGAGCGAGACACTTGAGAGCTGTCGTAAGTTTTATCCATTTTGCTTTTCTTCTCTCCACACCTCCTCCGTCTTGGTCTATTTGATTTGGAGGCAGGGGCTCTTTAAAGACATGAATTATGCAGCAGAGCTTCATTTTTCCATTTGATGAACAAGTAAGTCAGCAGCTCACCAAGGAGGATTCCCATAGGTTACTCTCACACACTGGGGAAACGGGGTTACCTGTGAGCTGATCTGAGTCGAGTTCCATTTTTTTTTGAAAAGGGAGGAAGGAAATGAATAATTTAATCAAAAAGTTTGGATTGTAGAATATATCATAGTTTTTATTGCAATATACAGAGCTCTTAAATATTACATCATCACTTTACAAAAATTATGGATCTACTTAACTCACATAAAACGCTTTTAATAGTACATGCACGCCGCATAGATACAAGAGCCACGCCAGAGTAAAATTATTATCATCATTTCATTTCATGTGATGTATCAATCAGGTAAGGAGAAAAGTTGTGTGGTCTCTAACGTAAGTAGCATTCCACTTAACCAACCAATGTCTTTCGTTTTGGTGGGGCAACGTAGGATCGGAACCAGATTTTTTGGGATTGATATTGATGTGGTGTTAAGCCCATCTGCGGAAAATCCCATTTTCACCACGATTTCCCTGGATTTTGTTGACGTTGGCTGTTGGTCGATCGGGTTACGTACACAGCGCATCAATTTAATTCAAATCATGAGAGAAGCAGACAACACATGCACACACACAAACGACTTAACTCCAATGTTTGCGTGTAAATTTCTCGGAATCCAACTACCACTACTCATACCAAACAAGAGTTTGTTAGCGAAAGGAATAGAAGAACGACGGAGTTTTCAAAGAACAATAGAAAATAAGAAACAAAAGGAAGAAGAGAAAATATGGTGTTCAATCAAAGTGCAAAGTTTTGTTGTTTGATTTGAGAGAAAAAAAAATGTTCCAAGAGAAAAGTCAAAAAGAAATATCATGGTAATGATACGGTACGGCTTCCCATTGGAATCAAGTGATGATAGTAAGGGGTTTGGGGCTGGGAACTGGTTTTTCATTGATGTTGACTCATGATGTTATTACAAACCAAACCAGCTAAACAAAGATTGGTTGGTGATACATACGTCTCCTTATCCTTTTTACGCTAGAGGCTAACATTAATTTAATATTTGTAAAAATGGCAAAACACCATTTGGTTTGTTGTTGTTTTTTGTATTTGTTCATGAACTAATGAGGTTTTTATGAAACAGACTTTATTCCATCATTGCCACAAGCAACACACCCACACATTTGACGGTACGGTTGTAATGTAACAAGTAATTTTTTTAAATAATGCAATGTAATCATGAAGACTTGAGTTGTCTTTGAGCCAAAGAGGAAACGAAAAATTATCGAGCACAGCCAAGACGGCGACCACATACGCGAACTTTGGCTATGACTTCTTCCTGCATTAAATTGAAACACATTGCTATGAGGGCCATTCCCAGTAGAAGGTAAAGTGAACAGAATACAAAGGAATATTGAACTTCGTCTAAACTCTGGGCTGCAACCGCATCTCCAGGGACCAAGTCTCCAAATCCTATCGTGCTCAGACTGTGAATTTTGTGAAGAAGACGAGAAAAAAAACAATGAAATAACATTCGTAAAATTATTACATTTTCCTTCCAACTGTCAACCACAAAGGTCTTGCAACCATTGTTTTCCTAAGATGAGAAGGTTACATACAGTTTTTTTTGCAACCAACCAACTCACAATCAGCTCACGGAACAGACAAACCCCAAAAGAAAACGTGAAAACGAAACGAGAAGAGTGAAAGTGTGTTGGAGAGAGAGAAAGGGAGCAACAGAGGAAGAGAGCATTGAACAAAAGTAAAGAAGCTCGAAGGGAAGAGAGAGAGGGAGGAAGTTATTTCTTCCTTTTCACTCTAATATAACAACTAATAAATCTAATATAAAATCCCAACCAACACTGTGCTGTCACCATTTGTTTCATTTTCCAGGGAACAGACAGTAACTGATAACATTTTACATTTTGTTATGCATGTATAAAAAATAAAAGAGGAGGTAGCGAGAACTCACTCTTCACAGAGGATGGTTTGTGCGTGGCTTGTTTTCCTTCGGCGCATGGGATATATTTACAATATTCCTCCATGACCCATTCATTCAATTTCTTTTTCCCGTACGATTCTTTTCAAATTTTGGGAATACAATACATCAGCAACCCTAAATGCATTAAAAGCATGTAAAATGATGTTCTCCTTTTTTAGCCTGGCTCTTCTGCTATGATATGTTCTAGTCATTGAATCCCGAATATTAAATCGTAAATCTTCATAGAATGTCAAATTGGGTTGGCAAACCCGTATATTTTGCGAGGCAGATGGATGTTTTTGCAAAAACGGGGGAAAGGGAAAACAGTATTTTTGTTGTTGGTAATATTGGCTGACAAATGGATTGCAAAGCAGTAGTGAATTTGTGTTGGGGAGTTGAGTTGGTGAAAAGACAAAAGTCTTTTTTCCTTCCTTTATGCTTTGCATCCCGAGTTTATACACCGTGTGATCCCAATAAATAACAATAACGATAATAAACATTAATAATAAACTCTTCGTCTTCATCTTTTATCTCTCTCTTTCGTTGGCTCCTCTTTTCTCCTCTCATCCGCTTTTTCTAAGCCGTGGAGGGAATGAATGAGGAAAGGACAAAAAACAAAAGGAGCTTAGGCAGATCAATTCAATAAACTAGTCTGCTTTCCCTTCTATCATCGTGGGATTTCATTTGCCGGCTCACTGCAGTTGACTTTTGCTATCATCATCAACATCCTCGTTTGTTCACGGTATCATTCTAATCGAATCTATGCTTTGTAGCCTGAGGAGCTCCTGAGCTCCCATACGCTTCTCCCGCTTCTACAAATTCCAACAATTCCTCGGTAAACATAATGCGGTTCTAAGTCTCGACCTCTGCTATTTCCTCTGTTCCGCTTTCACATTTCTCTCGTTCACTTCCTCCTTTGTCATAATCTAATACGGATGAAAACGGAAACAAAAGCTGAGGGAGCCCCAAGAGATCACACAAATTGATAAATGATTACAACTCATCGACTTTTCATCATTGCATCATCATCATCATCAACAACAACACCACCACCACACGATAACAGGCTGAACATCTTGTGTTTGATGATTGGAAACGGAGGTTGGCAGTTGGAAGGATATGGGTCTCATAATATATTTATTATCATCATTGGCACACGGCTCACTTACCTGATGAAGCAGAAATAAGACGCATCTAAGACTGACCAGTTCTCCCATTCAGCAAAAAGCAATCCGCCACCCCATATGTAACCAACCATGAGAGTAAGACATAAGGATATTGGCACAGTGATTTGCTCCTCTTCCTCTTGAGCAGGCTCTTCGATCACTTCCCCATTCTCGTCAATTCTTCTCCTCTTTATAAATGTCCAGCTGGAAACATAACAATCAATCACATGTGTACTCCAAGGATTCCCTCTTTCATACATTCCTTCCTTGTTTTCTTTTAAGAATACCCTAAATATTTATACCCCGTTTATATCAGAATGATCAAAGGAAAGGGTGAAAGGAGAAACTTGTACTTTCATTTCATTAATAAAACATTGGGGATAAGGGAATAGAGGTTGTGTTGTGAGCAGAGTTGAGTTGTTGAGGGAAAACTTTTTTTTAAACTCACTTGCATTGACAGCATCTGGAAAAGGTCCATTTAAACCCTCTTGCTAGAATGTCACCGATATTGGATAAATATAAAAGGAATAAGGGCATCCCAATAATTCCGTATAATATCGTCATCACTTTGCCCCATGGCGTTCTTGGTGCGTAGTTCCCGTAACCTGGAAAAACATCAGATGGGCCAATTTCAGCAACATGTCAGAGTTCCTAACGCTAAGCCCTATTTACAATCATGTACCTACACAAAACTCCAAACCAATTTATCATGCGTCAGTGCACCAACTAAAATTATTCCTTGTCATATAATCCCATGTAGGTATGTACATACGTACTTACAATGTTTTTGCAAACATGTATCATTGCAAAACATGGGAAAAATTTTATTTGCCAAACAAGTACAACTTCTCATAACATCAAGTATGCCTCAGAGACTTTGCTGAAGGTAAATACTCTAGAAATTGTTGGATTAATTAGATGAGAGCTACATAAATCTTTAGGCACGTATTGCTTTCAGCAAGAAAAAAACTCGAAACTTTTTTTCCTCGAGAGTTTTAACCTACTTTTTTTATTTCTGGGAATTGACAACACGACTCCCAAATGGTAATCTCATTCTCATCATCGTTGTAAATTTGCCCTTTCACCTTAACCAAATCTGGGATTGGAAATCTGTATTATGCTCCCTGGTTTTCTCACTTTCTACCTTCTTCCATTTATACAAAAAGCTAACGTACATATGTCATTTTAAGATGAGTAAAGCTAAAAGTAATATTGGGGAAAGTATAAGCCTAAAAACTCTTGCTTTTGTTTCCAGTAACACTAAATAGTATTCGTATTCTCCGGTACGGAGGTAGCACTTGTCATTGCTCCTGTTGTAAAATTACCCGGGGAAAGTACGGAATAGCTGCACGCGTTAAGATATAATGTGAAGTAGTTTTTGTAGTCCATCCATCCATATGCATATAGATGAATAAGCCATTAAGGGAGGAACCTAAGGGAGTCAGTAAAAACTTCCGTGTAAACTTTATCCTCCTTCTCTTCTGTCTCCTGTACTGTTTTCTCGGAAACCTTTTACACAAAAGTGAAAAGCCGAATTCTGACTCGCAAAAATATGTACTCCACTCTCCCGTTTCCTCGACTATTTCAGCTACCAAACTATCTACGGCGTCCGTCCATTCTTTGTAATGAAACAATTTCTGGAAACTTCTTAACTAACAAACATCATTGGGAGGAACAAAAAGACATTGGAAAACAGGAGTCCAACTTCAACTTGTGTTCCACGTGGGAGGTCTGTCATATTTTATGTTCTTTGCCTCTCCATCTCATCTCATTTCGCCAGCCTTTACCTCCACCAATCACTAACTTTATTATGGCATTTCCTCTTGAGAGAAAAAATACTCTTACCTTAATAAAAACTTGTAACCATCAACAAAACTTTGTTTTCGTTTCATTTACAACATGAATGAGAACTGGCACTAGACTCCTCGACTGACTGGCTAGCACAACTACATTTAAAGTTTCATTATTACTCCTAAGTATATAGTCGACCATATCAGTTTATGTATACAACTTTGGATACAAAATGGAGAGGTAAAATTCTTTCCAATACATGGTGAAAGTGAATGAATGTGTTTGAGTCCACTTCAAAACTGATCTTGTTTGTTGGAAAACAACAACAACAACGACAACAAGAAGAAAGAAAACTAAGGGAAAATCTCTAGATGCACACGAGAACCTACTTCCTCTGTATGATAAAAAGTAAGTGAACACAAGGAGCAAATCTCCCTTTCAAGTTAGAATACAAAATGATAAAAAACTTGTTAGCAAGATATGGAACAAGAAAATACAAGCAATACTGTTGTTGACCATTTACCGATTGTTGTAATAACTGTAAGTGAGTAAAGGAATGCACCAGAGAAACTCCACGCCACCTCCTTTTTATCAGTGGAATTTGTAATTTTTTTCGTCCCATTTGATTTGATTCGTTCGGTCTTTGGCTCCCCTTCATACCCATCACTGATGGCATCCACTATTTCCAGAGTGTAGTTGAGAATCGTCACGTTGGCCAGTCTGAAAAATTCCTCCTGTCAGATAAACATCATCAATATAAAATGGGGGTGAGCATGTCAGTACACAAGGACTCTAGTTCTCTAACAGAGTGGATATCAATATATAATATCTCTTGGTAATTGACCTCCTCAAGGGTGTTGGATTTGAGAACGATGCTCAGAAGTTTGTCAGCTGTTTCTTCTCTCAGTTTTCTAACTTCCTCTAGCTTCGGGTCTTCTTCTTGACTCTCAATCATCCTAGACACACGCACACAATATGTTTAGAAGATATAGGATGTAATGGATTGAAGAGAACGCTACAGAAAAGGAACATGTCCATGTCAAAGGAAGTGTCAATGTCAATGGCGCATCTGTCATATTATTAGGCCACGTTAGTGAGCCTCAGCTACCTATCTATCTATCCGTGCTATATACGATATGCATAATATGAATATGAGGGATAAAAATTGGAGGAGCCGAAATACCCGTTTTTCACACTTGACTGACAATGCGCATGAAAATTTAACAAAGCAAAGAAAACATGACACATGCTTTCCCTTGCATGAAATTATTTATTCAAGATATGGATATAAGAGTGAACACAAAAGGAATACCTAGACAAGCCAAGCCTGACTCCTTTCTGTCTTTTTTTTAGTATTGACGCAACTATGTCATAGTTGTAGGCTACGAAGAAAATGATGCATGACATTCCTTCCTTGCTCTAAGGCTTTGTGAAAAAAATATATCCTCTTTTATTTTCCAAGTCCGAGTCAAATACCTTTTTTCATTTTGTGTTTGTGTTGTCTTTGTCTACATTACATCAGATCACACAACATCATATTGAGCTAGTCAAAGACTTGTCTTTTCAACAAGCAGAAGGTATTTTTTATGGAAAGAGAAAACAAGGTGGTTCTTACTGAAAGAGGAAAGCTCCGCAAATCATGTAGCCGACGACGAGTCCACAAACTCCTACATGGGAGAAAGTGAAGGCGACCAGTACTCGGAATGCATTTTTAATCCTTGGCCAAAGGTTCTTCTCATACTCCAAATCACTCATCTAACAACATGGATTCTTGAGCGGTTCCTTTCCTACACTTTTTAGTTGGGTTGTTTATGGGTATCCGTTTCTGAAACAATGGCTTTCTAGTTTCCCTATTTAGATTTAAAACTATTTACTACTTTGTTGTGGTATAAAGAAATCTCCCTGCTTACTTACATATATACATCAACTGATCTCGAATTTTGAGGAAATTTTTGTTTCCCCTAACAAATGAATACAAATATGAAAAAGAAAGTAATCCTAGTGTTTGGTCTATTTTACAAAAACAATGAAATTATGGAACACAAAGTGGAAATAAAATATAGCAGCTCAAATATCCGAAGATAAAAAGTTAAATTTAGTAACTAGTTTGGAAAATTAAAAAAAAAGAACTAGTTAGAGATAACAGTTGGATATACAATTTCATGGATGTTGTTTGACAACCAGGGAAATATATGAGCTCTAAATAAATTAACTCCAGTATCTAGCTAAGAATACTTAACAACTGAGCAGTTTCTTCCGTACAATTTTAAAGTATAAATAACAACGTATCACAATTACCACTTGTGGCGTAACAAACGATACAAAAAAATCTAGCATAAGCTTAGCACAACCCTCAGAAATACGTAAAACTTTTGAAAGGTCAAAGACGAACGAATTGAAAAGGTACAAATTGTGAGTTCGCTACAAACTGCTTTCCTCCTTTCCGTACAAATCTGAGAATTTTTCACCAGATGAACAGAAGTGTTGACTTTTATTTAAAGCGTGTAGCTTTCTGCTTAATGAAACGGGATAAAAATGCTTCTAGCAGTTACTCCTGACACATACTACTTGGACACCTTTTCTTTTAAGTTGATAACCTGTCAAGATCCAACAGATAATGACTGAAAAGCATTTTATCCTCTAGCATCTTCTTGCTTTGCCATCACTTTTGCTCCATTTCGTGGATCTCTCTCGCACTCGCAGAGGCATCAAGTTACTCTTAATTAAAACTCGCCACACACCAACACAAAAGACTTCAGCTCCACTCCATTACCAATCATTTCCTTTTAACCACAATCGTGAGACATGTGCATTATACAACTCCACATTAGTAACGACCTTTCATTCGTTTCCCAATCAGTGTATCACAGAAAAATAAAAATTCCAGCCACAAACCCAAAATTTTAGAGTACACCACTGGGTTCATTCTTTGGACACTACTCCGTTAAAAATAGATAATAAATAACTATAACTATGCACTACTCCTGTCAGTCATGTCGTCCATTAGTTGTTTAGGAAAGTTATTACACTCATTCCCATTTAAAATAGGTGGCCCCTCTGCTTTGTAAGGAATTCCATTCCTTCTGCTACCTCCTTTTTGTAAAGCAGATAACCCAACACACTACAACCCCTCCTCTCCCACAAATTGTGAATGTGGTCATGACCTGACGACACTGCTCCGCTTTGTTGTCTTGTGTGAACTTTGGATGAACGGAGACGTTGAACATCCAAAAAACCGGTGTGTGTCCGACAGAAAATGTATGCTACCACCACCACCGCCACCACTACTACTGGTCGAATAAAGGATTAGTAAAACGATTCGACAAGAAGATGAGTATATATTTTTGCTCACAAACATACACTTTACTTTACGCTTCTAAGATTTTGTGGCTGATGTGTTTTTGTTATTGAAGAGGATGATGGCGATGATGATGATGACGAGAAAACCGATACATGTATTCACATAGACACTTTTATAGTACACAACTTCAAAAATGCTGCTATCTGTGTACACACCACCTATTTTGAAAAAAAAAACTTTTTAGCGTTGCCAATGATCCAACTTGTCTCATCTTCGCATTTCTTATTCTTCTTTTATGCAATGTTGTCTACCAAGAATTGTAGAAAGTTGCCTTATAATCACTCCAAAAGTGTTTGAAAACGTTTGGTTGACTGCTCCTGCTGGTGGAAATAGCAAAGTATAAGGAAATGTGAGAGAGAGGAAGGAAAAAAAAATGCTCATTTGAGAAATACTTTTGAAGGGAATATGTATAACAATATCATCACGACGACATTTTATTTAGTCATCCTTATCGCGTGAGACACAAGCATAAGAATGTAATCCAATGTGCCAAGCAAGCCGAATTGCAAAACAGAGTGAGTAAAGTAAACGAAGGGAAATTAAATGCGTAAGTGTTCCGTAGTTTGCTACTTGTCTTAGGGTCAGGGAACCAAATCCGATTTGATGATGAAAATAGGAAAAGTGTACAGCTATATTTTTCCTAAATCAAACGTCTTTAGGTATGTATGTATATTTAGTAAACTTTTAAACTACGGATTGGAACAGTTCGTCGCTCGGGATCTTAAATTCTAGTAATACAATCCGAATTCAGATGTTTGGCTGTGTTATGCTGGTGGAGATGAGATGAGATGAAAACACTTCAGTCAGAAAAAAAAGACATCGGATGTGTGCACGCATATCGTATTATATTGTAGTTTTGATGCGGGTATTGGGTTCCTCCTTCATCTATGTTGAGGGTTATGGTGGCCCAACTACACGGTAGCAGCTACTCGAGCATTCACAAGACGAGGGATAGATAATATGCTCGAGAAGCTTCTGTCTATTTCCCGTGTTCGGAAATACACAGGACGAGATGAATAGCTGCCTATGTACACATCATACAACATAGTATCGTATCGTATGTATCCCGTCGTGTTCTGTACGTTAAGTTGATCATCCTCCTGTGTTTACCATCGTTGTCATGAATTAGAGCATTGTTTTGTATTTTATCGCTTCGTTTGTCTGATTTATATATCAAATCAGACTCACAATTTAAATGAATGAACTGGGAGCCATAGCAAAGAAAATAAATCATGTAGTTTGAAGACGTAGAAAATTTTTTAATTGCTCCGACATTAAACCTGAGCAGATGATGGTTGTGGCGAGAAATCAGAAACTGGGTGTGTGCGTGTGCAAGCAAGGATAAAAAATGAATTATTGCTGACGAATTTTTCGTTAGCAAAATCTCCTCCGACGAGTTACGCTACGAAGAGTTATGATGCAGACAATAATCTCTAAATGTATGGGCTTGTGCACATGGCTCAAAACTATGATAAACTAATGAAATGGAATATTATGAAACGTTCAATTTCAAAATTTTTATACTTGTCAAGCTTGTTTACATAAACTGGGGTGGGCGTAGCATGTCTCACTCATTTGAACACTTTCAATGTTTGAAAGGTTATTTATTGGCAACATTTAAAATGGAAAATGATACGATCGATTTGAGATTTTTATAGAAGCACACTCATATTTTTCTACCTCATTCAAATAAATTGGAATGTACACGGCATGATGATCTGGAAAATGAGCGAGTGGTCATCATAATCACATCAGCATGTTTCACCGGTTCACTCACATTCCAGAAGCCATTAAACGCAGAAGTAGGGCCAACTTGTGCAGCGTCGTTGGGCAAAAACTCATGCTCCACTGGCCTCGCCGCCTGTTTAGATTAGAGTCATATTGATACTCTTTTTTCGGTTAAGTGAGCTTTAAAAAATATGAATTCCGATCATACTTACTTTCCTATAATAATGATGGCAATAATACTCTCAGTATATAGCTCTATAGATAGTAATGCCACACAGGAATTGGAGAGCAAGTAAGTATGATCAGTTTCAAAATAAAAATGGTATAGGTATGCACATCTTAATGAAATGAACCAAGAAAGAAGAAAGATTTTACCCAATGCTAAAAATAGACAAGAGAAGAGAGTCTGGGATGGTTGCCTATTCTTAACCCTTTTCTTGTTCCCGAGCCTCCGCATTTTCGTACAAAGAGCAAAACTTCCTCAACGTCTGACGTCTACTACAACTACAACTCCACGATACTCTACTACAACGCCGTGCATGCTCCCATATGTATGAATTAGAGTGCCTACATTACATAATTGAGAGAAACACGTGGTGGTGGTGGCTAAGCTCTGCAAGTACACTCATTTCATTCCCGTACTTTGACCGGCTAATTACAATGCTCTCTCTCTAGTTGTTGCCTGAGTACATTTGTAGATTCAATTTCCTTTGCTTGCTCTGTATACCTATATCCAATCCACTCAAACAAATAAGTTGCATGTTCATACGTTGTATTCAATCCGGAGCTCTTTAGCTCACTCGTTTCAGCTTTGAGCTCAATTTTACACTGAAAAGAAAAGTGGAGTGAAAAGAAGCGTCGAAATGAAATGAATGTGATGTGTAGTCCTTTTGGATGTATAGAAACAGAGTACATTTTAATTAACAAGATGAAAATCCAACATGCTCAATGGCAATTAATTATTTGTTTTTTGTTTTCCTTCGATGAGGTAATGAGAAATTCATTGAAGGGAATTTAGAATGCCCACTTCATAATACGAAAACAATTATTTACCCTCCGCAGAGCTCAGTCAGCTTGAAACAGCAGCAGCAGCTGGTGTAGCAAGCCAAGCCGGAGTTTGTTGCAACTAGTTAGTTGCCACTTGCCACCTTTCCTTTTCACTAAAAATGTCAGTGAGGAAACTAAACTCTCTGAAAGAAACATTTTGGACTCCATTCTATGACTCCACACAGGACAAAAAGTATTTCACTGAAAATTATGTTATTGAAGCTGCTCATGATTTAGATTAAACTGTGGATGCACGTGCAGTACCCGTTTTGTTGCCTGTCTTGGCTAATGCTTGCATAATGAATGATTAAACAGAGTTTCTTTTTATGTACTATTTCGTTTGATATTGTTTACAATACAGGAAAGCTTTAGAATGAAAGACTTTTTAGAAAAAGGGAAGGTAAACAGTTGAGCCGCCGAGAGAGCCTTGTGCTCAAGCTCACTTTCGTAAACTGCTTTTGCTTACTTTTTCCTTTTGACTTGACTCTCTGGCTAATTGCTTAGGTGTTAATTATTGTGTGAATGGGAAAGGGAGCCAATGGCACGGTACAGGAATGAAAGAAATGTAAAATTAAAGTGTAATGAGCATGGAAAACATTAATTAAAGTTGGTAATCAGGTGTCGCGTCGCATGAGCTCCATGAAAACGAGGCTAATTTGTAACACTATAAGGATCCCCTGCTACTCTTACTCAAGAAGGCCTCAAGTTACCACACCGCTGCCACCAAGGTCTAAGTTATGTGGAGTCAGGGCTGTTGCAACAACTACAAACATCTCTGCCTACCGACAAGAATTTTGTTCTGGGAGAAAAGAATGAGACAAGAACTAATTTGTAGCTAGATAAGCATGAGCACAACTGATTTCAATTAACTCTTTGCGTAGGAAAGCGGAAGCGTTATTTGAGAATGACAGCAGCCGGACAAACTAAATGACACAATACAATCCAAATCCAACTAACAACGAAGAGGATGCATGCAAACCGAGCTCAAACACTAAACCTAAAATTGTCATTTATTTATCCACTGGGAAACGGAGCGCATGCAAATAATTGAATAAAAACTAAAACCAGTCTATTTTTTCTGGGATCATGAAATGTGACTTTTTAAATGCCATCTTGCACCACGCCACGATTTCGCGGAGTTTATGATAACAATACCAACCAACCGGGTGTCTTCACCAGATTCTGCAGTAGAAGCGAAACCGATGTGATGCACCATTATAGATGTACGGAAATATGACGGTTGCCTTTCTGCTCCCCGTGCTTATGATGGAAATGACGCTGATGATGAGAAATGAAATAAAATAGAAAGAATCCTAGAGGATCACAAAAGAATTCCTCTGTCAAGAATTCCATCAACGTATTGTCCTCTTAAGCAATTCGCATCATTTATCATTCCACCACCAGTTTCCTCCCCTTTTCATCCACTCTTTTCTTCCACTTCCTTTGCCTCTTTATAGCTTTTTCAAAAAAAAACAGTTGAAGCTTACATTATATTGTCATTCTCAATCCCACTGAGTTGACTGTTTTGCAATGGATATCAAAGAGATGAGACTGACTGAGTTGCGACTGGGAGCCCGAGAAAAAAAATGCTTTTTAATGCAGTTTTGAAACCAGCGTTATACAAAAATAAGTAAAGGTTTTCCACCCCTAAACTTTCTTTTACGGTTTGCCAACTCCACGGTTTCACTTTGAAAAGGAGAGAATGAATGTATTATGTTATGGCTTTATGTGATGTGATGACGAGGTGTATGTTGTGGGAGGATAATATAACCCATTATATTATTTTTTGCTACGTTCCATATATCCAAATAAATGGTCTGTGTCGAAAACCCATTGCATCGCAGTCAGTCAGCCTTATTGTATGGTGTCGTTCCAAAGAGAAAATTAACTCTTCATACATTTTCTACCTAGCGGAGTAAGAAGAGGACCGGCTAGAGATGAAGATTGCTCCACAATTTTTGTTAAAAAACCACACACATTCAAAGTATTTATGTATGTCAGAAATGCCTAGTTTTTTCCCATTTTGATACAGACACACGTACAGAAGAGTCGCGTGGTTTCTAGAATTTTTGGTTCTAGTCACAGCCCAAGTAGCGATGTTCAGATAAGAAGACACGCTAAAAATTGGTACGTGTGCTATCCCAAACGTAACCAATGTGTGTAGCCACTGGGTCTACATATAATTTTTTCATTTGGAGAAGAGCACCATGTGCCCAAGCACAAGCCAGAACATGATTTTGAAGCTTATTCGTGCTCAACAAAGAGAGTGGCTTGATCAGGTAGTTTTCACAGCTAATTAGCGAGGAGAAATGCTTAGTGGTGTTGTAGCATAGAGAGCCGTTATGCTTTTTCACCGTGCGACACTCACAACAGAGCCAGTGGGAGATAGGAAGACACCCAACAAATATTGCATGAGGCTACTTTTCTCACTGCTTGCTGTTTTGACTGCTCGTGTCGGCAGAGGATAATGTGGCTCTGAAAGAAGCGGAAGTTGGAAGTGAGATGCTAAATAATTTTACAATTCCATTACACCATATATTATCAAGAGCGGTTAAATGCTTTTCACATGATTGTCATTTGCTTTGACTGTGGGACTGTGTGTGAGGTCCCCAGCTTCACATAGTTGAGGGACAGCCGTGCAAATTACTTTGTTCTGTTAAATACGACAAAATATTTTTAATTAAAAGGGAAGAGAAGTGGTGGAGTAGGCAAAGGCTTGTTGAAATATGCTTCAACTTCAAAAACACAAACTCCAACATGAACATTTACTTAAGGAAGGTAAAACATGATGAAGCATGAAAGCCCTGAGACCAATATCATCGTGTTTTGGGATATATGATGCTGTTGCTATTGCTATTATTGCTGCAGAAGACGGATGGATATGGATGGAGAGATAGATGGGTGCGGTAATATCTGTGCATTGAGTTACACTCAGCCTTTTTGGCAACTTGAGTCATCTGGCAATTTCTCTTTTCCTCTCGTCCTCCCTAATGAATCCACTGAAAGGTATCAGTCAAAGCTTTACTCACAAGCTTTTTGATGAGATGACAAAAATAAGAAAATAAAATTGTCGGAGGCTTGGTATGAGAAAATTAGAAAATGAAATGGTACACTCAAAGCTCAAATACACACATATACATACTCCAATTCCATCCAATAGCTCAAATGATATGATGGGTTCATCCCTAAGTTCACCTTTTGAGAGAAGAAACGGAAGACTTAATAGATTTTCACAGGAAATTAATCAATTACGAACGATTAACGGAAAATTTGCCAGAGGATTTGAAGTGCTTACGTACACGAAATACAACTTGTAGTCTCCACTCGACTTCCTCTTGATTCCCTTTCAAAACCAATTCTATGGGATCTGACTTGACGAATTTCAGCTCAGCTACCAAATTGAAGTGGACTGGATGGAATGTTTTGTTGACTAAGTTTCTACACAGCTAAAAACAAAACCAGTGCCATAAACTTTTGAATGCTCTGTTTTCTCACTTTTACTTGGTTTTACAAAGCCAACGGCGGATTTCATCAACATGGCTGCTAAGTAAGGGATCTTGATCATGGTACCCCAAATACCTTATCCGGCATTTAGAAGCTTAGTGATCATACACGGTTTCTAAACTGAGTAAATGCATTGCCAGGTGCAGTCATTTACGAGTTAGACTCCCAATTTTTTTAACTTGCGATTGTGATTGTGAAATATGAACTTTCTAGTTTAACTTTGATTATTTTTATTTTCAAACGAATGCGGAATTTTATTTAGAAATGCCAAACATTTACACATTTTGTCTTTATATACATGACCTTAATTAATAATTTATAATCATTATTATTTATCTAATTCGAGTACACGGTAATAATTATCTAGCAACTAGTTATATAAAGCAAGAGAGCAAGACAGCTACACGTAGTTTTTATAGATAGGAAAGTTGAATGGAACAATATTATGGGTTTACATACAACGCAGGTCAAGTTTTGCAACTTGTCAAATACCGGAAATTGTCCATAAACGAGAATCAGTAATACAAGGAGGAAACAATCCCCAACAAAACCTATCTACTTTCATACTGATAGCTAATATTATGTGTGGGAGGAGAAAGCCGGAAATTGTCAGTAAATTAGTTGAATAGACAGGATTTAACAGTAAATGAATAAACCAATCTTTTAATTACATATGAAGTTACTTTTTTGAAGTGAACATTGTTGCTAAACATAATGTTAGAAAACGTATTAAATTTGAGGAAATTGGTTTGGTCTCAACTCAATTGTCACTGGACTTCGTACTAAATCGGCATCTAGCACTGTTTTTAATAGTATTTTATTGAGGTGGATTTTGATTTCCGGATTGAGGTTGGGCATTTGGTGGAACAGCATAACGCCTCGTTTCAATGACAGGAAATTCACCTTGTAAAACTCCCATCTCTTCGCTTGGGAAAGGGGCAGCAAAAATAGGGTTTGGGGGTGGAACCTGTACAGGGATCCAACCGGCAGCTTGTACTTGCTGAAAATTCATAATCGTTGGCACTTGTTGAAAGGTTGTGTTGACAGTTGGTGCCCATTGAAAAGTTGGAGTGTCATCCGGTGCTTCAAATCCAAGATCCTCATCTTGTACCGGTGGCAGTGGCCGATCGGCGGCAGGGGCCCGAAGAAACTGCAGACGAGGAACTGGGGCTTGGTGAAAATATGTACCGGGAGCTGTTAACCGATTAAAGCCCGAACCTACGGTGGGTCCAAGCGGAAAGTTTGGTGTAACAAATGTTGGGGCTTGAAAGTTGGGAGGAACAGCAGGTACCTGACTAACGTTGGGGATCACCATGGGCGTATTCATCAAAATGTTCCAACTCTGATGAACTCCATCCTTGATTATCTTCTGGTCGCCAGGTGGCAACTTATTCCAGAAGCATCTGAAATATATGCAACATAATATGATTTTTATGAATTAAAGCATCATTGAAAATATAAAGCTTGTTGGCTTGTTGTATTGGAGCCTTTGCTAAATGTACAATTAATTTGAAATGCACGCATTGAAATATGGCAAGCATTTTACCCAGGAGTGTCCGGAGTAAAGCTATAGCTCCCAGGAGTATTTAATTGAGTCTCAAAAAGTAGATTGGGGTGCCCTCCAGATTCATCAATTTCGTATTGAAGTTTTAGGGCAGTCCCCTTCTTCTCCGTCGTCTTTCCACTTTCGTCAACTGGCTGAGGCATTTTAACCTATCAGACGCAATTAACAATACCGAAACGAATTACGACACTCATATAACAGTTTTAAACCTGTCGATATAAATTTACAACACTTGGCGGATTTACAACAATAAAGGACTACTTAACAGTTATAAAGTACCCAGCTACTGCTTTGCAAAGTGTACTTAAAGATCACAAAATTGGATGATCAATATTAGAATCCCCAAAAAGAAGCTACTTTATTCCAGCAACCACGATGGTCAATAAGTAATAAGGAAATGGGCGTATGGGTGAGGACATCGACCATTCACGTTTACGAGCACGTCTGCTTGTTCAATCTTGAAAAGTTAATGTAATTATTTCGAGACAATAATGTTTTTATGCTTGAACACATCCTTTTACATGTAAATCCCCTTATCAGTTTATGTTGAATTGAATGACATGTAGAATACTTTAGATTCCATGCAACGATCCCTTACTTCCTTTCGTAACCAAATCAGATACTTTCATGAAAACACGTACATATAGGTGAGCGCGCATGTTTCTTTTAATGAAATGAGTAACCTTCGTCTTAAAACGCAGTAGCTTATGATTGGTTCTAGAATTGGACGTTTCCTGTTGATTATTCTTTCATTTCTTTGAGGTAGACAAGGTAATAAAAATGCATTCTATACTTTTACATACATTAAAGTCTCATTTTTTGTAACCTTTCCGTCAAATGCTCATAGGTACATGTAAACCTTATCAGTATTCATTCACTCATGTTATTCTTCAATTTTTCGTTTTATAAAGATTTTGCTGAGCATAAATGGTACAGCTTCCTTCATCAATTTATGCTTTAATCATCATACACATTGGGATAGTACTACTGCTGCCTTCTACCTACTCTCTACTCAATCTTTTACGGTTGCTTTTGCTGTGGTCTTTCACTTCCACTTTTTCACATGTAGATTACGCAATGAGCTAAGGATGCTTCATCTGGCTTCTCTTGGTTGTGCCGGTCCCATCATGGGACACCCATGTTTATGTGTAATACTAAACGTTCACCATGAATATTGTCAAAAAAAAACCTTCAGCATACTCCGCATTTTACAGTTAGTACAGTTCAGAAGAGAAGTCTTAAGTAAATGTATAAGCAGCTGCTTTCTACTGATTTGGCAGGTACTGATTTGATAGCTATGTAAGATTTTATATCCTCAAATCATTCATGAAATGTCTATCAATAAGCTTAAATCAAGGCAATCAGCCACTAAAAATGAGATTAAAGGGACCGGTGCACGTTGTGAAATTCCTAAGAAGACTAAATTTAAAAACCCCAAAATCGTTGAATTTTATGCTGTATCTTCAAAACAAGGACTTGTGTAACTTAAGGTTATGGAAACTGGGAATGTATGTATGTTTGAGTTGTGTGGGGAAATTAGAGTCAACATTTACCCCATTGGTGAGAAGGAAGCTGACAAGACTTCAACTCAACCTCGTATACATATGTGCGGTCGTGAAAGCCACAAAATCTAATTACAACGTCCTGTCCATTTAAAACCTCATTATAATCTTAGCGCAACTGAGTGAGCACGACAGAGTTATTTTCAATGAGCTCGCTCTCCATTATTATCATCATATGAATTCTGAGAACTACAGAACAAGTTCAAACTCCAAGCTTTCACCGTGTTCTACAACAGATCTCGTCTGAATATAAAATACTTTTTTGACACTAAGCCCAAACAGAAGCTGCTCTTTTTCTCATGTTCCATTCATCCAGTCAGTCAGTCAATAGCATAACATGAGCTAGCGCATAAAGCAGACGAGGTAGTGTGGTGGATAAGAGTCAGACTACAGCAGATTTGAGCCCTTGAAACAGAGAGACAAGACGAGACAACTCAAAACCAATTTAATGCCACTCATTAATGCAATCTCCAGCCATTCTGTGTTAGTCGAGACTTTGCTCTTATCTCTATCCTCATTTGCACATCACTGGCTAGGCATTTCATAATCCGTGGTAAAGGATAATGATCTACATTCATATAATTGGAACAGAGCAAGACAACTGAAACACTCACAGCCGGAGAGAAAGGAGGATGAGCAAAGCCGGATTTAATTTCTCAGCAGTGGAGTATTCATTGATTGTTCTTAAAAAAGGGGCCAGAGCAACTTAAGCAAAGTGGCATATAAATTACGAGTACAAGAAAGGACCATGTATCAAGCTCATCTTGCGCCGCCTAGCCACTTTCCTAAGCATGTTTGTTGTAACTGGATATATTATTACGTAGGTAGGTTTGGTGGTAGGTGAAACAAGATTACACAGGTGAAAGTTACATGAACACTTTCCAACAGGAGAGTGGAGAACTACTTGCTGGAGAAGAGAAGAGAGCTCCAGAAACGTCTCACCAATTTCTCATGGGAAAGTAATGCCTTACACGAGGAAGCAATCTTTCTTTTCATTTTACTCCCTCCAAAATGCTCTCTATCGCTCTTGCTTCCGCTCTAAGCCCCAAAACTCACTACTCACTCCGCTTTCCTTTCTCATCCAGATCAGGAATTCAAAGGATGTAGGCAAATTCAATGTACAGACAGTGCCCATTGTCTGATCGGAAAATGTTCGCACGGGCATGAGTTGTCCATTTCGTGTCTTGTACTCCAACTTTCACTGGGAATCAGGGAAATGTGGAGGTGAAGCCCGAAAATGTAGGAAGTGGCCACTGAACCGTGTACAAAAATGTACTGTATAAATTGGAGTAAGTGTCCGGTGGCACATTTAGTACATGTTTATATGAAATGCCTAATTCCGAATTGCATACTCATGTCAAGCTCGGAATGTCTGTAAATGTGAGATTCTATGCTGATAAGCTCATATATTAGGAGCCATGCCCAACGGAAAGATTTCATGCAAGATTTAACTAACTATAATGGCGTATATAGCATATATTCCCATGTAAAACATTTGAAACCATTTTTTCTCTTCCTCAGTCTTCGATTTCATTTGATTACATGATCCTTTATTCAAGGGAGATGTCGAGAAAAAAAAACTTTTTTATGTATGAAGGGAGCAATTTATTTTTTGCAGATGCACCATGCACTACTGAAAAATGAGTCATTCGTATGATATTTGATAGTCTTTTAGCATACGTCTCGAGATGAAAAGTGGGAAAAATATGAAGAATGCATAAAAAAGTGGCGAACAAGGGCTCTCATGTCTTCAGTGTTTAGTTGAAGTATGAAATGATTAAAGAAGAGATACTTCTCTCCCATTCTTGCATAGTTCTCGCAAGGCATCCAAAATTTTTCGCTGCTGATTATATCATAATCATCCACATCATTATAAATTCTTTGGAGAAAGTTGGTCCTGGCGTCCATATACTTTTGCATACCATTTTCTGACATTTCAACTCACTGTAGTTTCAACCATCTCTTCTGAGAAATGTTTCGTCTCCTATTTCCATGCTGTCTCTGCATTTCAGTTTTCATACAAAGTTATTATAAATGTAGACTTTGTGAGCATAAAAATATGTGACAATTTTTCATCTACGTATGCAAATATGTACTTATAAGTATCTACGAAAAGCTTGACTTTTGGAATCAAGTGTTTTCAACTTCTCTTTTTCATTTGTAACGTTAGAGCAACAATGTTGTTCCAGTTTCCCAACGAAACTATGCCTCGAAGTATGAGAAGTGAGCAAGCAAACACAAGGTGAAACGAGAGCTGAGAGATATTTCCTCAAAACTCAAGTATGATCCTGCATACCAACACCAACCAGAGAATGTACGAGAGTGAAAGATAAATTTTAAGAAAACATTTCCTGCCTGTTACAACTATAAACTCATCCTTTCTGCACGTGTATAACATTAAATACGGCAAGAGAAACGCTTGCAAGATTTACAGCACGTTTTTCTTCAAACATAAATGCAAACAGGAAATCTCACACCCATTTCCATACTCAGCTTTGCTTCACTTCTATAACAAGATAATAAATATAAATACAGAGAACACTAAAAATTATATTGAAGCAATGTAATGCAATCTTTAGGTAATACTAACATGAAAATATGTAGGTTCATAGACGTATTTTCAGAACAATATGGGCAATTATTTTTTTTTGATAATGAATACAATGTTTCTTGTCATTCTCGTACGAATGTACGAATGAACTCCAAGGGATTGTTTTCATCATCCTGGAAAACATACCGTGTATCTGGTAACGTAATCCTTAAGAATATTTCTTACCAGCATTACAGGATTTCTTGTTGACTTAATAAAATATTACTAGACGAGAACCGTGTAGTCAACTGTTGTGTTTACCTGTGCACAACAGAGTAATTTTTTCTTTCCTTGAGGCAGTCGTAACAAAGCCAAGTACAACATAAAGAGACGGATGTATAGACTATGTCACTAAATATAATCAACGTGCTTAATACTTTTTCCTGGAAAAAAAAATGTACGGTGCTGGCAATTTAATGGCATCTTTCCTCCCAGTGGATATACCCATATCTCCTGGAGGAGAAGGATGAGAAATTTCCAAGAGATTTTACAGCGTTAAAATGTGGATACAAAAACGACCAGTGAAAAAAAACTGTTTGCCACTGACATGTAGAATGTAGACCCTTATATTTAAGTGTGTAGAGAGCACACAATGCTGTTCACCATCATATATGTTAAGAGCATGAAAAATGCAAACGAAGTCACTTAGGTCAAGATACTAATTTACAAGGTAAGTTGAGAAACATCACCTCTCCTCAGTCAGCCAAATCAGATTGACCTTTCACGTGCAGAATTGTGAGTTTCAAATAAAATACAAAGCCACGCAAATTTTTCAAGTCTGGCAGGTTAGTTACGAGGACAAGCGGCTCAGCGATTGATTCTTGATCTTCTATTGTATCGCCTGTTATCAACATCTTTTGAAGGAGCTGTGAAGGATAAAGCCAGTCTAATGCAAATATATGTGAATACAACAGCGTATTTTGTTTCCCATTGTTAGAACTTCAGGCCTTTCTTTCACAGCGCCAGCATCGTCGCTACTTGAACGAATGTGAGCATAATATTTGATCCATTCCATATGCATACCTTCTACTTTCTCCACATGAATTCGTTCAATCGAAATCGAGCCCTTTCAGGCTTATGGAATATGAAAGGAAACGAAGGGTGAGAGGAAAATCGAGAGTCAGCATTTCACCTGCTTGGCTTAGTTTTTTTTACATGATTGCGATGCTCATCTTGTTGCTGCATTGTAGTGCTCATCCTATTACAAGATATTGCACAAGAAAGTAACTTGGTTCACAATGGTATTGGGATGAGACAAACTTTAACGTATATAAGAACCGACGATGGTATCAAAATCGCTACTTTAGCTCACAATGACAAAAAGCTTTTTTCAGTTATGATGTGCTAGACATACAATGAAAAGAGTGATAGTCAAAACGCAAGGATTTTCATGCCTTCCTTGTCCTTTCTTGCAAGCTTTTAAGCTCATCTTTCTGTATGCATGAGCAGTACAGGTATTCACGAATGAGTGAGGTTTGCGCATGCTGCACACAAACGTTACGGTTGTGAGATTAACCAAATACGGGTTGTGGCAGAATGATGATAGAAATAGTGGAATTTGAAGGGATTCCCTTTTATATATTTTGCTGCTTAGACGGTGTAACTCTATCTGCTTTTGTTTGGGTTTTGCAGTTTATCTATAGATTATTTTTTAAAGTTATCATACTTTCATACTCATTTATAATTTGACTTTGAATTGCAAAAATGCGTATGCTTTTCTTCTTCAAGTTTGTTATCATATAGTCTTGCAATGCGTATGGTAATACTAAGAAGGGGAAACGAATGTAGAGGAAATGAAAGAGAGAAAGTGAATACCTATGTGGTCGGAAAGGAAGAAGAGAAAGGGAAACGATCGATGTTCGAAGGGGCGGAGTGGGAACAAGTATGAGAAAAGTGGCTGAAGTAGAGAGAAGCCCAAAGAATTCACAATGCAATGCATTTTCCTATATGATACCCCTTTCAGCCATTGCATTACACTCACACCGAAAGTCAGCCAGACAGACAGAACTGACGATGAGCTGGAAAAAAATGTGTGAGTGCATGTATATCCCCCTACTGACTTACTTTTGGAAATAATTCTGGTGGCACACACACAAACGATATTGTGTTGCTGACTAACCGACTGCAAATAACACGTATATGAGCTCAGTACACGGCTAAGGTGCTACCGGCAGAAATATCACATCACATCAAATTGCAAGCGGAGGAGAGGTGAAAAGTAGGGAAGCATTCCTACATCCATACTATGAGCAAACAACATGCTACATAACATTCAATGATTAGACCACAGATATATACCCACATTGAGATGAAATACAACTCATAGCATCATACATATAACATGACTTACCTCATGTGTGAATGCTTTCAGTAGTTAGTGAAGCAATTGGATAACAGAAGTAATATGAGACGCTTATAAAGCTTTATATTATGTTGGAATAACTCATGAAATGCTTCTTTACAAACTACATAACATACCTTTCTCTCAACCTACTTATCTCAAAAACTCCAACTTTTTTCTTCGATTGCTTTACTACTATCCAAAACTTGTGTGTTTACCCTATGGAAAATGGAACTTACTTGCTTGTACTTTTTTACCAAAATGAACAGATATCTTACATTTTCCAGCACCTATTTGTATACAAAAGTTTAGGGAGAAAAACAAATGCTTTCACTTTTTATTCTCGAGTTTGAGATTGAAAGTGTGAGAGTTAAATTTAGTGTATATTCCCAGAGACCGAAATGCAGAGGGAAGGTGAATGCTATGCTATAAATGTGTTTGGGAAAATGACCAAGGAAGCATAATGTGTGCATCATGCTCAGACCCATGTAAAATCACTGAACCAAAGTTACCAGACCAGCAGAAACGGGGAGAGGAGGAAAAACTACATTCGTAAGCAGATTTTAGTTGCATGGCTGAGTAAAACTGACAGCCTGACTAGGAGTGAATGGGATAGTGAATGAATGAATGACTGAGGGACGTAGCTAAATGATGTGAGTGATTGG
The DNA here is from genome assembly GCA_034697805.1 of Orchesella bifasciata. NCBI lineage: Eukaryota > Metazoa > Arthropoda > Collembola > Entomobryomorpha > Orchesellidae > Orchesella > Orchesella bifasciata. The sequence continues at coordinate 34,617 of JAQGAP010000220.1, forward strand.
GACAAACACGCTATCATGCAAGTAGATCCGAGTTGTGTTCCCTTTGGTTGGCATTTTTCTCTTTCACACAATCTGCTCTACAATATCATTGTGGCTCCCACCTGATAAGCAGGAAGTCGATGTGGATGATCACACATGCAATCCCTAAGTATTAAGTCAACCAAGCATCATGAGAAGAGAGTTCAGTACGGTGTACTAATCAAGGAATGCATGATGCCGTGTTAGCTTCTTACAATGCCATTCCGGAATCCGATAAAGTTGAGGACGTTGACAAACTCAAAAGGACAAAAAGACAATACAACACGGTTCAGCAGGGATTATCTGCAGTGTACTGAATGTTTTGTTGAGAAAGGCGGATTTTTAGTTGAAGAGGCCAAAAAGATAAATTCATTTTTCTGCTGCCATCATCATCATCATAGTGGTGTGTTGATCATGATCCCTACAACCTTCGACGGCTCTTGCTAGTGCCATCCCCATCACTATCATCATCTGCGTTTCCATAAAAAAAGTGTTCTCTTCTCATTCAACAAAAGAAAAGAGGAAAGAAAAGGATGAAGGAGCTGGGAGGAAAAGTGAGTGAAACTGCCAAAGCCAATGTGCTGACGTGACTAAGTGACTGGCTGCTGCTTCTCTTCTCTTTTCTCTTGGCTGTTTACTACTTTCCTGGTTCTATCATCATCTTTGCTAGCATCATACCGTGTCCATGTGCTCCTTTTTGAATTTCTGCTCAAGCAAAAAGTCAAGCCATGTGTGGGAAAGGAAGAGAAGCTCCTTTTTAAAAGTCCAGGGACGAAGAGATGTGAATGCAAATACGTACTTAATATTACATGCGTGAGCTAATACAAGCCAAGCCAACCTATAAGCATGCATGCTTGCATTCTTTCCTTTGTGAAAGTATGCTAAGTAAGCCGACATTAGGTACGTGCAATATGCATGCATTTTTTCCACTCGACTCCACCAATCCATCATTCCAGCGATTCAAAATCTCTGGTTTTTTTTTCATAGCATGCACCTACCTAGGTAGGTGCATGCTATGAAAAAACTAATGCTTCGCAACGAGATTAAAAGCTTTGTATAAAAATAACATTTGCTTTGGACTACGAATGCTCCAAATGGGGTCTATAAGATCAAAAATGATAGTGGGAAGGAGGAAGTACTCTGAATCTCTAGACCGATTCATTTATAACGTACTAAAGCCAAGTCATTAAGTATCTAACGCTAGCATTAACTCACACCAAGACGTGCATCGAAAGTGTAAAGTGGATTGCAAGAATCAGACTTCAATCAGCAGGAGACATGAAATGGTAGGAGTAGTATTTTCTTTTGAGATCGTTACTACTTCATTTTGTGCATACACACAGAGAAACAGAAAGAAGCATCGTAAGCATACAAACAGATGAGTACTTTAACGTGAACTTACAGAATTATTTAGTTAGAAGCGAATAAACTAAAACATACTAAAAGAAGTACCCTTTAAAGTAATTAATATTAAACACAAGCAATCCTATTTTGAATTTTAAAACAAATTAACGTTCGCAATGAAAACTACTGAATTAAGAGTGAAAAATTGCTCAGAATTTTGGGTAAAGTTGATATAATGACAACTGGGGCAATAAGCCAACCAGAATTTCTATTTGTACAAACCGGAATGTTTCTGCAACCGTAGCAGAGATTGACCTGTAATATGAAATCTAGGAAATCTTTCCGTTTGTTTTTAAATTGTGGTTTTGAAGTTTCCTACACTTTCTTAAAGTTAAAAACCATTGAAGATGTCGTTAGGAAGTGGACTGAGGATTAATTGTCCAAACTATAAGGTGAATCGATTCCCTAAGCTTGGAGAAGCAATTCCTGTCGACTTATTGCCCCCTGGATTTCATTATTTTCATGTAAGGTGTTCTTCTCATTCAACAATTTGAGCATGTTTGCTTTCAAGTAAATAATAAATAATATAGATGTTCAAATTAAGATGGATACGTTCGTAGATAGGAGTCATCGAGTCTTAGATACTGTAAGATATAAAGGATGGATATGAAATAAACTCACTTTCAACACGTTACGTGGCTAGACCGCTGAAATGAATGCTACTTGTGGCAGTGCCACAAGGAAAAAAGCAATTGTGTAGTGGAAGGCATAGAAGCTCCAGGATTTTTTATAACTTTATCCTTTTCTTCATATTTTACAAAAGCTGGAAGATTGCCTTGCTAGTCCACATAATAATTTTTCATAGTTGGCCAGCTTTGTACCTACTTTCAACAACTCGGAGACTTGAACTTGGTTTATTTTCTCATTTTTTAGAAAATAAACGACAAACAACAAAACCCACTTCTCCAAGTTTCCTACGAGCTTTATATGTAAAAAGGAAGGCTGATGTTGATTGACTTCTTGTGTAATAGCCACAATTTCTCTTTTCCTCCAAGGAAAAGCTTAGAATTATCTTTAAAGCTTTGTCCTATGAGCAGAGCTTACCAAATTGCACATGGCATATATTTCCTGAAGGCAGCCACTGATCATAAAATATCCTGAAGGGTAAATCAAAATGCTGTGCACATGCTTTTCTAGTAGGTGCGGAAATGGATGTTGTTTCATGAGCATTCCCAAATGCTGCTGTTGCTTCATGTTTTTGCGGAATTTTCAGAGCACAAACACCATAAACGAAAAACTTTGACAAGGTTATGACAGGCTGCGAGTGAATGAGGAAGTTATGATGCTGAAAGACTTATGTACGTGCACGGGATGGAATACGCTCATTTTTTTTACTACAAACGGATCAGAGAATCAGAGCCATAAAACAGCAATAACAAAATAGTTAAAAGTAGCATTTTATCTAACCCAACTCAATATTTTGACCATGATGATATGGAGAGCAGCAGTACAGAACCCTGTAGAACAAGGAAAGAGAATGGGTAAAGCAGTAGCTGTCTACATCTAAGTAAGTGAGAGCAGCATAAGCATTTTACAAAACCTTTAGAACATCATGCAACCGTTGCACGAAATTTGGAAAAATTGGTAAAGTGGTAGTCTAACGAAACTGTAATTGCATTGAAGACTATGGAAAGGGCAACGTGTCTAATGTGCTCTAAGAAACGTTTCCCATAATAAGATAGCATCTGATACTAACGATAAGCTTATTGCCATTATTTCAGTAACGAGATAGAACCCACTGTCTTTCTTTTCCGTTTTTTTGAGGTATTTACTGCTCCACACGGAGGAATTGTTATGCAGTTGTAGTTGTCTTTGTCTTTCCTCTTCCTTAACATACATGACGGGTTGGGTAGTATGCATTGCCAATACCCACCCACCTACACTCGATTACCGTTTCTTTTGAGCACAACATTTTTATGTGATTGTTATGTTATCGTCATCGAAAGACAAAACATTGGCTGGCTCGTATTGCTAGCAAGGGATCGTACTGTGCCACACGTGTTCTACAAGAAAAAATTATTCCCAACCGTTCCATATTGTGACTCCTTCCTTTTCAATACGAATTATGAGTTTAAGTCATGTCATATGTGGGTATGAATAGAAATTGTAGGCCAGTGTGTATTTTAAGTTGATAGTGGAAGTAATTTTGTATGCAAACTTCTCCCTTCACATAAGTAACGAAAAACTTGTGTGTTTGTGTGGTTTGGAAAAGCAATAACATTATGGAGATCGGGCCATCCTTCCTTGTAGGTTACTAATAAATGATTATATTAATATATGCATGCTCCATAAGCTTTCCTTGTACTGTTTCCAAACTTTGGAAAACTTATTTCACCAACTCCCATATCTAGAGCAGGAGGGATAAGGGATAATACATTATTAGGAAAATGGATTGGAATAAATGATACAGTGAAAATGTTTTCTCCTAATGAAAGCCAAACATTCTACGAGACCAAGTTTGGGAAATACTTTTGTTGTTATACGATACTATCCATATTATAGGAGGATTTGTATGTGTTTATTGATACTGATAAGAAAAGAAAATCCTTTTAATTGAGACTTATGTTGGTGTCTTTAATTTGACTTTGACTTGCTCAGTTTTCCTCCGACTTTTTAGCTCCGTACTAAATATACAGATATAGATGCATACTTGTGTTAAAAGTTATCTCTCTCTCTTCCTACAACTAACGACATATTCTTTACCCACAAACATTGACCCATTCCTACACTTCTAAATAAAAGACAGATGGGGGGAACAGCGAAGTCTTGTTTTCACATTCACCAATATGATTGTGAACTGTATTCGGACTGTGGACTCACAAAGGAAGTTTAGTTGTGAATAGTTTTTCCCTGTAAGTCAACCGGCAGTGTTTAAAAGGGGAGGAGGACGAGTGCTAAACTTTTTCTTTGTAAATATATCTGTGTGGCCCGTAAATTCCCAAGTTATATAAAATGAAACAGTGTAAAACGGACAACTGTGCAGCTAAACCTCCGTCTGTAGCTTAAGTTCTGGTATGGCATGCCATTACATGGTGTTTTAATCACGGGCAGCAATAATGGGTGCCAGGACGCCTAGGGTGACCACCTGCATCTCTCCAAGTCCTTCGGAGGATAGACCACCATGTAGGTATCCATTTTGACGGTAAAGTTAGCACATAAAGGGCTGAACCTTTGGAACAAGTACCAAGTATGGTGATCAAAGAACTAGATTCACTGAAAAAATAGGATAAGTAGGATAAGGATAGGGGGTATGGCTTTAATCGGGAATTTCACTTGTGTAACAGTATTTCCTAACAGAAAATGAAATGAAAGTTATTCCCTTCATCATTCTCAGGATTAAATAAAAGGCTCATGATCATCACAAAAAGGTCTATATAAACTGAGCCAAAACCAACGCGTTATAAAACCATTGGTGGATGGATGGATTTCATAATTTTAATGCTGCATCGCCATACTGTTTTCTTTTTATAACGATGGAATTTTTTTGCTGTTATGGACAAACTTAATTGATATAGAGAATATTTCTTTTTTGTGCAGCCATCTTGCTTATCTTCCCATCGCAAACTTTTATTTTGCTTTCGTTCTACCCAAGACTGGAAACTTTTCCATCCGGCGTATTTAATTTTCTAACTTAATTACTGATGCTTGATGGTTGATCAGGTGGTTGCTTGCCACATTGGCTGTAGCGTGTCCTGTGGTAAAAATTTATTTCATACTGAATGGAAGACCAGTTGCTGGAAAGGTTAGAGGTGCATTAGAGTATGAGGCTCAATTTAAAAAAAAAGTCCAACTAGGCAATCTTTCTTCGATCCAAATCGCGAGGTAGAGAAAATGATTCTAAATGCTAATGTATATACTCCTTTGAAAAGCCATCCATCCAGCAGAACAGCCGTTGCGCGCTGCCTATTTCCAGTTTGCACAATGGATTTTATAATAAGAACTCTTTTCAAGATGAAAAACTGCCGATCAAAAAAAAACTTACATATAATTCCAAAGATGAAAGCTATTATATTATTTTGGGGAAGGGAAAAAGGAACCCAGTGAGAGGAGAAACTGTATCAGCAAGATCTACAAGACCACTTTCTCTCTCCTAGTTGGTCTTCTCCAGTTTTGTACCACTCTGCTAGCCCAAAAATAATTTCATTGCCACTCACTCTCTACCCCACTAATGCTCGGAATCGCGTGCACATTCTGACATAAACACATATTCGTGCATGCCCTGCACTCTGACTGAAGTGAGTTAAGGGAACATGGGCAAAAAGTAAAAGAGGAAGGAACAGCAGGCATCACATCACATCGAAAGCATCGACACCACTACGACCACCACCACCACCGTTACCACTACACCCACCAGTGGCACACTAGTGTAGAGAGGAGTAAGGTCTCCAACTCGCATCGACTTCATGCACATCTTCACCATGTGCCCAGCCAAAAGCATGCATAAAACTGGGTGAAAGCAAAGGCTCGGAATCAAAAGCAAGTCAGCATTTAGCTGAGGGCTCTCCCTTCCTGTGCAAAAAGTAGCAGATCTGTGCTGTTGGAATCAACCAAACGACAAAGTAACGAAAAAGAAGATAAGAGAAGTAAGCAGAGAAGCAAACCAGGACAAGCCAAACTAAGCCACATCACTTCAGACGTCGTTTGGTAGACCAACACAAGCGAAAAAGGGATATCACAGAAAGGGAGAGACCAAACGAAGAAAGTAAGTAGCATATCGAAACAAAGCTTGGTAAAAAAAAGTTATATTGTAGTTCCCCGGGTTCGGTTTCGTATAGGTGGGGAGGAAATTATGGGAAAGGTTGGGACTTGGGACTGGCAGTAAAGCAAGACACACAATATGAATTTCTCCCCGAGTTTGTTTCATACCCATACACAATCAAAGCACTAGATTCTCTACTCCTTTTTAGCTCACTGCAACCTAAAAGACTAGCATGGGAAAGAGGTAGAACTAGATTTTGAGAGTAGTAAGAATGCTAAAGAAAAAATCAGTAGTCGAAGTCGAGCTCGTTTTCCTTGCAGAAACTTGTTATAAGGCATCACAATCATCATCATCATCATCAGGGAAATGTAGTGTTTTCTAGCAGGAGCAACACAACCACTCTCTCATTCTCTGTGCGACTTGTGATAGAGAGTAAGGGACTCACAGCGAGAGAAAAAAAAGTAAAGTTTGAGTTAGACGACGAGAGAAGAGGAACCAACCATTCAGGTTTACTCAACAAAAATTTTCTCAGCCTGAGAACCTTGTATGCAAAAGAAGAGAAGCTAGAGCCAAGCAAGGGCACAACCATGCAAAAATATAATACACACGTTTTTGCACTCACTCATCATCACTAGTCGTTCGTCCACACAACTGCACAGACTACAAGGGGAAAAGTATGTTGAGAAAGTGAAAGGAAATCAACTGACGGACCTACCAACCCACCGACCAACTTTCACCAACAAAAAAAATGTCTTGCTTCTCCACTGCTATAGTCATTGAGAAGCGGACCTTTCCCTTCATTTTTCCACCTTCTCTCACACTACATTCATTCTTCTCCCTTTCTTCAGTCAAGTGTGTATATGTGAGTGCATAAGTAGAGCGAGAAGGAGAGAGGACACGGGAAATATTTTGAAGTAAATACATCCATTCTCTCTATACAAAGAGAAAAATATACCGTTGGTTTTGGGGGGATGGATCAGGATGGGATGCACTAGACACATGGTGCTTACTTCTACTGATGGCATCACCATCGCAGCATCAACTCTTCAGCTCAGCTCCTAAAGTTGTAGAGCAGCTCGACGCTGGGATTCCCTTGAAAATTTCCTTCTTTCCGAAAAATACGAGTCTCTCATCATTCCCAACACCAACCACCAAGAGGGACAAGACATTGTATATTATAGAAAGACTGAAAGAGTGAGAAAAAGGATACATAGTTTTTTGGGCAAGCCAGTCGACGGAAGAACGACGAATCTCTCAGCAGTCCCTTTCTCTGTCTTCACTAAATCATTCACGTTCCTTTTTCCCTTTTCTTTATTTCTGTTGAGGAGAGGAAGAAGAAGGGTAGAAATTTACAAATTATATAATGTTTGCTTTTTGAGTAATGGTGCAGATGGGACACTGTTGTTAGATATTTTGTAACCGTTTTTATCTTCTTTTTCTGTTATTCTTATTCTCCCTTTATACTTTTCTTCCTGCGGTGCTGCTCCTCTTCTCCCTTTGTCTCACGTTCTTATTTCTATTTCTACTTTCGTCGGACACACCATTTTGTGGGGAAGCATTGAAGTTTCATGCCTACTTACTTAAAGCCGATTTTCGTCAGCCGAGCTGGCCCAAGGAAGAATAATTCTTTTATTTGGAATTCCAAGTCACTCACTCAAAAATATTTTCCCTTCTCAGCGTGCGCCATCATCCTCTCGTTGTTTTTTGTAGCACATGCTACAGTACTTGTTTCTTAATCCCAAGAACAAGATTTATCTCTATTGTATTTTTGTACTGTATTGTGACTGTGACTACTCACTCTACCTTCAGTATCTCTTGGGGCTCCTGAAGTCATCAGTTTGGTGCTCATCAACATTACCACATGCTCATTTCCTCCTGAAAACTTACTAGCCGTTTTTTAATCTTCAGTGAAATGACGGTTTCAATGTGATAAATGTAATCGTTAGCAGTAACCAACATTAACTCTTTTCTCCGTTACATTGAGGTGGATCCATTCACCTTTGGTTTCAAGTGTACACAAAAGAATTATAAAAAAGTTTCCAGGAAATAGCACCTGCGAGATATGATAAAACACACGAGAGACAAAGTCAAGTAAAGGAAAGAGTGGGAGAAGGAAGAAAAAGTGAATGAAGTTTGACAACTCTGTGAAGTAAGGGGAAAATCCAACAGAAACCCTGTCTGGTTTATTACATTTCTTGCATGAAGTACACTCCTCCTTCAGTCATGTCAGTTTGAATTTTTTCTGCACTTTTTCTTTGTGACATTCGTCCGGCCACTTTCTTTTCATGACTTATATGAAAAGATGAGGAGCAAGGCAGTCTCATTAAATTTTCATCATATTTTGTCTAACATACTCGTTGTAGCAAAATTTTTATTACTTCCATGATGTTGTAGTTATTGGAACAAGTGAACAAATCGAAGAGAAAACTTTGTTCCTAATTTGAATACAAACTACACCCCATTTCATTGTAGAAAACTTACCACACCATATTTCTTCTGTTGAGTTGGGCATCTTGGAAACAAGGAGTATTGCATACCTATGAACATTTCACATATCTCTTGAAAAGAAAGAAAGAAGAAGGCAAAGAAGTATATTTACACACTCGGTTGTCCTAAATCCCTTGGCCATCACCATTATTCTTCGTAACGTGGCTTGGTGTACCAAGTGCTTTGTGTGAATACATGTAGAAACTATTCCGAATGGAACACGAGCTCCCTTTTCCATCAACAACTCTAAAATATTATTGTTAAGCTTCATGAATGATCATTCCTGTGTTTAGCTCCCAACGGTGCCGTTTCATTATTGCAAAGTAGTGGTGGCAGAGGCAACCACGTTGCATTGCCTTCTGTGAGAGAGGAGGAAGAGGAACGCAGAGAAATCTTCCATAGTCATAATAATTAACGAAAAGGTAAGCCTATTCCACATTCTTAGCAACACTCATTCATTAAAATTTCATTGGGCCTGATAAAAAAGTCAGTGACGAGGAATGAAGGCGAGTGTGCAATTTATTGGCTCACTTGTTTCATTTGGCACTCCACACTACTAAAGCATTCTTTGGTAAATGAAGGGAAAGTGTTTTCCCACACCTTTGTTATCCCTTACACCTGCACTTTGTACTCAGATAAGAACAAAAAGGATTTACTCCCCCCTTTTGTGAAGAGTGAAGGAGAGAGATAACTAACTAAGCAAGAAAGGATTTGACTGGCTTTCATCTTCGTTTTGGTAGAAATTGATACTTTCCCTGGGGGGATCGAGGAGGAAATCATTAAAAGAGCTTCACAAGGAATGTACCGAAGATGTGGGGCAAGTTATTAAGCTCCGTTTTATGACTTTTTTCCAATTTACAAGTTGAATATTATTTCTCTCACTTTCCTAAACTTCCTTTTAAATTAATACAAAAGATGACTTTGCCACTCACATTCATTCAGTTTGTCAGTCAAACCACAGAGTTCAGCCATCAGCCTGTCAAACAACAACAATAAATATTTCAATGAATAGATAATGGGCATGCTTTTGTAGGCAAGGGTTTCCCATTTTCCTATGAAAATGGGAGACAGGTTGATGTTATGTATAATACTTTGTTTGGGGAGTTTTGTGGAAAAAAAGTTTCTGAAACTGTAGGTTTATTCGTTGTCCCAATTGTTTTGATGAAGTTTTGCAGGAGCTAAAGCAATCACTATGAGTAGCAAGGAGGACAGAGCGTACAATGATTCTAGAATATTTTATTTGAGCGGTGTGACGGAGTGAAACAATTTCCAATTGTGATGGAGCAGCTATCAAGTTGGGTATAACCTGAGTTTTATATATTTCTGGAGGTTTGCTAGATTACTACACGGGAATTGTTTGCTTAAACATAGGTGCATATATGGGTAAGCGGTTACTGATAAATTCATGAGCAAAATTGCGGCTACTGGACGATACTATCCCATTCCAGCTTTCCTTTCCCACTTCGTTTGCACCATTAGGTAGACCAGCCAGCCAGCAGGCATCTGTTTTTTAAATTTATTATTTTAGATTCTGCTTCAGGCTTATTGCTGTAATTTATCCTTTTATCGTTGTAAAGAGCAGTGATACAACATTCTGGGTATTGGAGCGACATGGGGTTCTTTGCAAAATAGATTAAGTAATTTTGGGACTCAATTATAACTGCTTGGTGATGGAGTGTGTTGTGTAGCGTTGCTGTTAAATTAACTGCTACAAATCAGCTATCTCTGTGACAAACCTAGGTGGAAAATGGAAAACCCGAGATACGATACAGTTTTCGATGATTACATTCTAGAAGAATTTCTTCACGATTTCTAAAATTCCGATAAGGAAGTCAAACCGGTAAATAAACAAGCACAAAGTAAATCTCGAACGTTCCTGTTCTGCCAAAGTGGAAACAACTTCTAAAATTAAATGGAAGCTGTATGTATTGCTCCGGGGCCTATTATAATTCAGTAAATGGCGTAGGAAAAAAAGAAGGCCCGGAAACAAATAAGAAACTTTCGCAAATTTGCAGTAGAAATCCGCGGATCAAGAAGTCGCGATAATTTGTTAGAAACAACAATCTTTTTAATTAGAAAGTCCCAATTTTTTTAAAGTTTAGAACTACATAGTTTAAATTATTTTACGAATTAAAATTATAATGCTACGGTTGGGTAATATAACTAATGACAATATGTTGCAGTCTGAATAACTGAATGCAGTCAGAGTGTAGCCATACTGACCTGTGTACTTCAAAACCAACGATTAAAATAAATTACGCTGCAGCCAAATTATGTACGAGGCCAAATTCTCAATGATTTAAATAATACGAACAGCGTTACATTCTTATTTTTGGAACTTTCCGACAAAAGTTAGTTGTGCTCACCATACGCATGTTTCTAAAGTCATTTATGGGAGTTTCTATTATTAATGCGGGCGTTTAAATAGATCCAATTGGTGTACACTGTAGCCTCTTTTACATTAGCAATGAATCGCATTAAAACCAAAGCTTGCTTGTTCACTCACTCATTCGTCGTCCTTACAGCCAGAGAAACAAGGTAGCCGACAAAACGGTCTCTTTCCCAAGTTTATGATAATGTGGTCTGGTCTGGTTTAGCAGTAATAAAATCCTGGCATATGTATGTTTTCAATTATTTCACTCGAGAGTATTCCATTTCAGTTTTGAGTTTGCAAGAAAGTGTTGATGCGATGGCTACCAATGTTTTTATGAAAACACATGCTTTAAGTAATAATCATGGCGGTGCTGTGGTCATGTGAAATTTCTCCCGAAATATTTCATTCTAAATAACAGCTCCATTTCTATAACCAACGGTGAAGCCGCTGGATATGTAAAATACGCGAAAAAAATGCAAGCTGTAGCAAACTTGATGAACCCTTTGGATAAGACGAAATGAAGGCGAATTTTTTTAAATTAAAAGTATAATAGCAGTTCATTATTTTGTTTTATGCATCGCATAAGTTTCAGCAGGGTGCAGTTCCAATTCCGTCATTATGAACTTTAAACGACGAGCTGTCAGACAGACACGATGATCTTGTAAGACTGCTTTGTTGAAAGAGTTCTCTAACAGAAGCACTAATATCATTATTACCGCTTCTAATATGATTATTGCACAAGTCCGATCCCATCTTCGCTTTGAAGAAGAAAGATGTTCAGTGAGACATACATAATGATAGTAACTTCTCTTCATTTTTTCCGTCTTCCCTTCTCGTTCCATTCTGGAATGAAGCCAAGTACCCGTCTTGTCCTTTGATGATATCTATCCATTTCCAGAAATCCGTGCCTATATCCTTACAGTGTGTATAATGGTAATGATATGTATTCACCATCTGTACTTGGAACTTGGGACGGACGGAGTGTCTGCAATATTAACGGTAATGTGGGGAGCAATTTAGAAACCATATACATATTTCTTGTTTACTTTCAATGGGCATAATAATATCCCTAGCCAAACCGTTTCACCACAAAACGTGCAGTTGCGAAACTATCATATGTTTAACCCTTTCATTCTTTGTATTCCATCCGAATCAAATTACCAAGAGAGATTAAAGGTCAGCCACATTTGTGTACCTTTGAGATATTATGTCACCTCATAGGATAAACATGTTGACGTCAGAATGTCAACAGTTGCTCGTTGTACACTGGCATCGCCAAACAAATAGCCGGCTTTCAAAGTTTGTGACCACTGCATTTTGTACCCTGTGGGGAATTCCGCTTCACTGTGTAGTAGTGCTTGGGAATTTTTTAAATTGAGCGAAACTCTACCAGTGGGCAAACTACATGAAACTGTTTTTATTGATTGAAAAGACGGAATGACGAATGCTCAGCGTATGATCTGTCTCAGACGGACGAAAGGGAGTAAAAAAACATGGGCACAATAAGGTACGAGTGAAGAGAATGCACGTTGATATTTGCATTGGAAATTAGTTTTCTTTCGTCCTTCCGTTCGGAAAGCTATTCCAAATGTTTATTTAAAATAGAATGTGTCTTAAGGTGTTGGCAAAGGATCATATTATTCTGAAATGGAAGAAGTTGGGAAACTCCATGTGCAATAAAAATAAACAAAAAAAACGTGCCTACATTTATTTCTCGTCATTCATTGCTGTTGCACGTGTCAAATGGCTACAACTTTTCTACCTTGAATAATAAATGGGATATGCGTTAGTAAAGTCTTCGTCTAGTAGACAAGCAATAAGCTCTGTAAAAGTAGATTCCAATTCCAACTCCAACACTAATCCTCCTACTAGGGAATATAAAACAAGAGTTTGATGGGGAAAATACGGAAAGAAACAAGCCATGTGCGGTTTTGGAACTAAGGAAAAGAAATGTATAAAAACCAACCCTCAGCAGATTGCAATGATCTTTATATTTTTACATATATTATAACCTCGCAAAGAAGGGCAAAGCCAAACTAGCAAAAAAAAAATTTAGAAAAGGAGCATAAAACTTACTCATGGTGAATATGGCCAATATTACACCACATCACATCGCTCCTATCTATTTTTCTTCACCAGCAAAAAATTGAAAGGAGTGAGTACAAGGGAGTGAAAAAAAGTACGAGAAAACATCAGCATAAAGGCAGAAGAGAGGCGTGTAATTGGTTAGGTTGAGTGTGGTTCCTCCGTTGAATGAATTATGTATATGTTCATGTCATGACTTTTAGCATTCTCACATTTTGTACTTGTACTACTTCCTTTTCGGTTTTTATTTTTTCTTGGATTTTTCCAGCAAAACACATAATCCACCTTTGTATATTTTATGTCGCAAAATAAACTTAGCATAGCAAGAAGATGGACCTTGTCTTCCTCACAGATTATACAAGGCTTATACTTGTTTTCATCACTCCTCCTCACGTGGAGCATGCCAAGCTCATATGCATTTGAAGAGAAAACTGATGGTAATGCTGATGACTGTATTTATTACATATTTCGTACTTTTGGCATAACTTGGTACTTGTGAGAACCTTTAAAATGGCCCTTGTCCTCGCCTACTTTAACTTGATACTTTTACTCAGCAAAACTCCCAGTATGATGACTATCATCTTTTGCGCTGCTTTTTACTCTGTATTTCCGTACTAAAATCCACTCAGCCTTCTCGTCATCCTGTTTCCCAAATTTATCTCTGTACATTTTAGATGGGCATAAAAAATGCATGAGACCGGATCTGGTCCATTTTCATAAGAGTGAGAAAAACTTGTTCCCACCTTAGCCAACTTCCCTTATGAGTCTTACTCATTTCACAACTTTTTTTATTCTACCTTTTCATGCAAAAACTTTTTTCTCCACTTACATGGAAAACCTCTGGTCTTTTGATAAAGGTAACCAAAATAATGAAAAAGTACTTACTTATCTACTGCCATTGCCATTTCTACGATCCTATTCCTCTTTTAATACTCGTCTAAGCAAACATAAGTAAACACCGTGGATCTCGTTTTAAATATTCATGTGTTTTTTTCAGCATGAAAGTAGATAGAACCCCATTTCTGTTTAATAATCTCCCACATATTATTACTATTCATGGCAGTCTAACCCAAAATCTTTACAACTGATATAAAGCTAATGTACATAGTATAATATACTGATGTATGTACTTCCCTCCCTCCTTCAAACTATCAAAGATGTTCCCTTTTGTGCTTTTACTTAATTTTGGAAAGTGGCTTCCAGCAAACTCTACGTCATTCAAAATAAAACCAAACTCTTTGTTCCAAAAATACTTGTAATATCTACGGTTAAAGAAGAGTGAAAATGTGAGTGAAGTTTCATCAGCGGGAGGTCATACGGCATAGCAGAGTAAATAACAATATGTCTGTGTTATCCTTCATAAAAAAATTTGCCACGACGTATCAAACGCATTAGTGTGTATTGCCCGGAATTCTTTGTATTCACATAGTAGATGGGATTTCAAGAAATTAATTTAACTAATATGTTGGCCAAGACGCTGCACACGCAATCCCATTTCATCATCAATTGAAGTGGGGTGAAATGGTTGTCGTTGGCTAGTTTTACGTAATCTGTAACTCCTGGCTGTTTCTAAATAGCTCCTACGAGAAAAAGTGATTGTAACTGTAGATTTAAATGACGTGATGATCGAAAGGGAACCTTTGCAATGAATATGAGGTTTGGCATCGTGTACCACTTTGACATTGCAAAATATCCTGATTTAAGAATAGGGTGAGGAAAAAGAAATGGCCAAAAGTGGATGGGAAAAGGAGATTCTCTAAGGAAATACTTATCTTCGCTACTGATTTTAATAGAGGGCCAAGTTTGAGTAATAATACTGTCCTGTGTAAATGACAACTGCACAATAAAGTTATAAACTTATCTTCTCATGCAAAACCAGTAGGACAATTGAAGGAGGGGAAGAAGAGAAGTTGGAAGGAGAGAAAAAACTGTTTTGCATAAGAGAGTAAAATAGTTCAAGTCTAATTTCAATAGTCCTCTCCTCTATCCCTGCTTCCTCTCCTTTCTCTCACTCCTTCACTCCTCCACTTCCTTCCGTTTCATACTCTTGACTAAAGTAGTCTTCAACACGCACACAATAAGCAATGTAGAAAACTCTGGAGAAAGCAAGAGAAATGAGAGAGGTTCACTTGTACTACTTACTCCTTTAGCTTTGGACGAAACTTTTGAGATCATGTTTCATGTTCCACATTTCACTTTACCCAGATTAGATGCTCATGTCAACTCCATTCTTGAGCAAGAGTTGGAGGAACCCAATGATGTAAAAAATCCATGATAATGAAATATTAGCCATGGATAATGAAAATAATGGAGAAATAGCTAAAAATGG